>CANYLF010272942.1:0-10042 GCA_948193215.1 Bocquillonia castaneifolia
ATATGTATTTTCTCGTTTGGTCTTCCATCATTCGAAAAATGGCCATAAGGACTATTTTATTAATGTGGCCCTTAGGCCTACTAGATTACAATCCTTTCATCATTAAGCACATTCATATCAAAAGTAGAACTGTAATCTACAGAATGGCCCTAAGGCCTATTACATTTGTAATTTGTAGACCTCCCGACCTTGCTTTAGGTACTTGCCATTGATATATCTCCAATAAGGTTCTCCTTCTAGGCTTGCCAACCAGTAAGAATTTCCTTTTAACACCTTGTGTATTTTGAATGGTCCTTCCTAGTTTGGGGACCATTTCCTGAACTCTCTGTCCTTGGTACCCGGTGGAAAAATCACTTTCCATACTTGGTCTCCCTCCTGAAAGCTCCTCTTCTTCACTTTCTTATTGTAAAGCCTAGATATTCTCCTTTTTTGTGCAATCATGTGATTAAAAGCTTGTAACCTTGTATCTTCCAAGTCTTCTAGTTCCAATATCATGGCTTTTGAAAACTGTCCTGGAGTTAAACCGTGTTGAACTGCCACTCTGAGTGAAGGAACCATAATCTCCAAAGCTAGGACTGCGTCGTGGCCAAAAGTCAAGGCATAAGGAGTGGTTCCTATGGAAGATCTCTTAGAGGTTCTGTATGCCCACAATGTCTCTGATATCATATTGTGCCAATTCCTCAGATTGTCATCCAGCATTTTCTCCAGGATACCAATAATTATTTTGTTAGAAGCCTTGGCCTGCCTGTTAGCTTGAGCATAGTGTGGTGTAGAATTTAGCAATTTGATACCATTTACTACTGCAAAGGCCCGGACCTCTTATCCTGTAAACATGGTTCCTTGATCTGTTATGATAGGCTGTGGTATTCCTAATTGATGAATGATCTCTTTCTTGATAAAGTCAATCATGTCCCTCTACTCAACTTTTACCAGTGGAGTTGCTACCACCCACTTAGTAAAGTAATCTGTGGCCACAATAAGGAAGTTGTGTCCTTTGGATGATGTTGGATGGATTTTCCATATCAAGTCTATAGCCCAACCTCTGAAGGGCCAAGGTTTAATTATAGACTATAGGTTTGTTCCTGGTACCCTCTGTAAAGTGCCAAACCTCTGACACTCCTGACACCCTCAAGTAAAAGTTATGCAATCCTTCAGAATGGACGGCCAATAATGGCCATGTCTCCCAATCAACCACCTCATTTCTACTCCTAATTGGTGAGCTCCATATACTCCACTATGGACTTGTTCCATTACCTCCATAGCTTGCGAGATGGACAAGCATCTCAGTAACAGGCCTGTTGGGTCTTTTCTGTACAATTCACCATCCCACAAGGTATAATTGATAGCCTGCATTTTTATTTTGTGTGCAACTTTACAAGCCAGATTCTGCAAATATCTCTTGAGATCAGCTCGTCAATCAGTAGGCTCCACTGTTTCATAAGTCAACGTCTCAACTTGTATTCCTCTTTCCATGATAGACGGGTGGATCCATTTTTGTACCAATATCAACCGGTGTGTCAATTCCTCCGACATCTTTAAGCCTGATGCTACTTGTGAAAGTTCATCGGCCTCCCAGTTCTGCTGTCTTGGTACATGTAATAATTCCACCATCTTGAATGATTTTAGTAGTTGGACTGCTGTAGTAATGTACGAGGCCAATGTCAAACTAGAGCATCTATATTCTCCCATCACCTGCCTGAGAACTAGTTGAGAATCCCCGATAATGGTTATGTTTTTGGCTTCCAACTCCTGTAATATTTCTAAGCCAATTATCAAGGCCTCATATTTGGCCTGATTATTAGTACAATCAAAATCCAAGTTGAATGATAAAGTAGTTTTAGTCCCTGTGGGAGAAATAATGATCACTCCAGCGCCTGCTGACTTTTCAGTACTTGCCCCATTAAATTTAAGGGTCTAGGGCTGAATGTCAGTTCCGTACACAGGTAGTTCTCTCTCCATCACTTCTCCTATGTATACAGATGGATGATCTGCATAAAAATCAGCCCTTAACCGATTTTTATGAGGAATAGATCAAATTAAAATCAGATAGACTCAGCAGCCATTTCCCTATATTACCCGACAAGACTGGCTTGTTTAACATATATTTCATGAGATCTATTTGAGAGACTACATAGACCCGGTTCCCCAACAAGTAGTGCCTCAATTTAGTATAAGTAAAATACAGGGCTAGGCATAATTTGTTGATATAAGTGTACCTTACTTCACTTGGAGTCAATGCTCTGCTCAAGTAATATATGGCCTGCTCATGGCTTGCCCCGTTTTCCTGGGTTACAAGACATCCAATGGATTCTTCGGCTGTAGATATGTACATCTTCAGGGGAACACCAGATCTTGGAGGTATCAGAACTGATGGTTTTGATAAGTATTCTTTGATCCGTTCAAACGCTACTTGGTGACATTCTTCCCATGAGAACTCTTCTTGGTTCTTTAGTTTCAAAAGATCTAAGAACTCCTTAGTTTTCCTTGCCAAGTTAGAGATGAACCTCTTTAAGTAGTTGATCTGACCCATGAACCTCTGTAACTCCTTTTGTTCCTTGGCGGAGCTGCTTCTTTGATCGTCTTTGCCTTGTTCTGATCAACTTCAATCCCTCTTTGGTGCATCAACAAACCCAAGAAGTTCCTTGCCTTTACCCCAAAAGCACATTTAAGTGGACTGAGTTTCAGGTTGTGACTCCTCATCCCTTTGAAAGCTTCTTTTAAGTGCTCACGATGTTCATTAGCCATTTTAGATTTGACCACAATGTCGTCAATGTAGACCTCCATTATCTTCCCCAAAAGATCATGAAAAATTGCATTCATAGATATTTGATAGGTAGCTCTAGCGTTCCTCAAACCAAATGGCATAACTACCCATTCAAAGGTACTAATGAATCCAGGACATCTGAAAGTATAGATCTGGTTGTATCCTGAAAAATAATCCATAAAGGATAATAGGGCGTGCCTTGTCACAGAATCAACTAATGTATATGCTATAAGCATTGCATATATATCCTTCAGGGTTGCTTCATTGAGGTCTCTGAAGTCAACACAGACCCTCAATTTCCCATTCTTCTTCATTACATGCACCACATTAACTAACCAGTTAGCATAGTTTGCAGGTCTGATGAATCCTACTTTGTACAGCTTTTCAATTTCTTCTTTAACCTTGAGTTCTACTTCCTTAGACATCCGACGCGGTGGTTGGCGGTATGGTTTAAACTCAAGTCTAATAGGCAACCTTCCTACTTAAACCCGACATCTCAGTATAATTCCATGCAAAGCAGTCCTTGTTATTTTTCAACAAGGCGATCAATTCGCCCCTTAATGGGTCTGCTAGCTCTCCAAAGTGATCTCTGGCTGCTCTTCTGTTCCCAAGTTGAGTTTTGTCAAAGGTTCCAGTGTTTGTTGCTCCACCATTCAGTCCTCCAATTTAGGTGGGGCCGGATTTGGATCTCCCATCACGATCTCTTTTTGGTCTGGTTCTAGCTCTTCTTCATATACTACTTCTACTTCCAAGGATTCCCATTCTCTTTCTTCTACAAACTCTTGCTTAATCTTTTCTATCAGTTGCTGCAAGTGGCACTTTAGAATTGCTGCTGCAACCGTTGCATATTGTTCCTTAGGGAGATTAATCATCGAGAAACTCTATGATTGAGGTAGAATTTCTCGGCCTTTTGTAAGGCAGGAAAGCAGTAGCTTTGGTCAGGATCTCTGCTTATTTCTTGACTGTTAATCCTTCCTCTTGTATTTCTTCAATGTGGACCATTTTGGGAAAACTAGATATGGCTTTTCCTTGGAAACGAATCGGCCCAACATCCTAGTCATAGGTCCTTGCTTCCACTGCATCTGATGTAGCATGGAATGGTCTGTTATCTGACCATACTATCTCCACATCATTCCTTTTCCAAAACAACAAGAACTGGTGCAAGGAGGACGACACACAACAATTGGTATGTATCTAGTCTCTCCCTAACAAGGCCTGATAACTGGCAGATGAGTTAACAATGAAGAAAGCTGCCAGTGAAGTTTGAGATCCTACTATTAACGCCACTGGTAGAACCCCTATTGTCTCCGTCAGCTCTCCAGTGAAAGCCGATACTGTGACCTCTGTGGAGATGGGATCTTCCATCGTCTTTCCCAATTCTATCAACATTCTAACTGGCATGATGTAAACTACAGAACCGTTGTTGATCAGCACCCTTGATGTTGGTCTTCTATTCAAATGAGCGATAATATATAAAGGCTTGATATCTTTTGTCATTGGCTCAACAGGCTTGTCAAAGATAACTCTCTTAGGGCTGCCAAGGCTGGTGGCCTGAATGGTAACTTGGCTCAGGACCTTCCCTCTTCCATCCACTGTAGATTCCTCCCTTTCTTTATCACATATGTGGATTGGACCCTGAAAATTCGCAGGTAAGGTGATGACTAAGGTTGCATAAGTTAAAGACCTAGGATCTATGCCTTTCTTAGAATAATATTCTTCTACTTCTGAATCGGAGGTATCAGAAACATTGTCCAACGCCTTTCTTTTGAACTTGGAACTACTCTGAGAACTGGACCCATAAGATCGAGTCTCTTCTCGTCCACCTTCTGGTTCAGAGCTGTTTGATGCCACGCTGTCAGTATTCTGCTCTTTTTACCCCGCTTCTGGAAACTTATATCCCTCCCAGTTATCTAGTTTGGGTAGGTTCCCAGATTATTTCCTAGGTGGCCCTCTCAGGTACCTAAACTTGTAATCATATTGACCACTAGGTTCTCCCAATAGATCCTCTTCCTACCTTATTCCATCACTAACTATTTGACTCCATCTCCCGGCAGGCATTCTACCTCTGGATCCGTCATTTCTGGGTATGGGTCAGTTGTTGTGGAAAATTAGAGTGCCTGACCTAGTTCCACCCTTAGTGTGGTGGATCCCTGGGTGGCAGCACATACCGAGGTTGAAATTCTCTCACGGGTGGTTGCTGTTGCTCCTTCTCCTTATATTGGGATCTGGTCTCAGCCAGACTTGGCCTGTTTCCATTCTTCTTTTGTTCTACTGGTTCCAACCTTGATCTTTCTACCACTCTTCTTTTTTGAGGTCCTACATGGTTAACCACATTAGTTTCAACCACCGTGGGTTTGGAGATCCATACCTTGGGCATTGCGCCTCTATGTTCTTTCTGTTTTCTGACCTCTTCTTTTAGCTTGGCAATCTCTCGATCCTTCATCCTTAGTTTTTCCTTGATTGCCAACAGCAATCTGAGATCAGAAGGGTCTAGATCTACAGCTTGGAACTCTACCAAAGGGGGTGAAAAAGGGTCCTCATCAATGAACATAACTTCTTTCTTTTCAGAGAATTTCAGAACTCCCTTGTTGATGCGATCCTAGATGATGTTTCTGAATGCTCAGCATGCCGCAGTGGTGTGGTTCCACGTGTTATGGAACTTGCAGTAACTCTTCCCTTTCATTTCTTCTAGCGAAGGCAATTTGTGATCAGGTGGAAAGGTGATAAACTTTTACTTAACTAAGAAATCAAATATCTCTTCTGTTTTAGAAACATCAAAAGTATATTGTGGCGTGGCACTAGAAGCCACGGATTTCTTCCAAGCTTCTGGTGTCTTCTTTTCCAACATGGGGCATACATAAGATCCGGTGCTAGTGATGTCAGCTATAGCAGCTTCCACCGAGTTCACTTCCTGGAAGTAGGTTCTCATTGAAGATTTCTTTCAGTGGTTCTCTTCCCTTAGCAATTCTTCGTACTCCGAGACTTTGACCGCCAACTCATAAAAGTCTCGGAACTCCATGCCTTGGAATTTTTTACACAGTTCTATGTCCAGACCTCTCTGTGTTAGCTACACATACTCAGTCTCAGGCAACAGGATCTTGCACCTACTTCTCATCTTCTTAAATCTGTTGATGTACGTGTTTACATTCTTTCCAGGTCTCTAGTTTATTCTGGACAGCTTAGTGATGCTGACTTCTGATTGAACTCTAAAGAACTGAGTGTGAAACTATCTCTCCATATCAGACCATGTGAATAATGAGTTTCTTGGTAATGAAGCATACCAAGAAAAGGCTAGACCTATAAATGAATTGGGAAACAAGCGTAATTTCAAATAAGCCAAATTATCTAAATTAGTCAACTCACTGCATTGGATCATAAACCTAGCTATATGTTCCATGGTAGAAAAGCCATCTTCTCGTGAGAATAGAGTGAAATCTGGGATTCGACATCCTCTGGGATAAGGATTCTCCCTATCAATGTACTCAGGATAAGGTTTGTGAAACTCTAGGTGGCCTATCTGTTTGAGGCCTGGCCCATAAAATTCTTGAACTACTTCCCTTAAGGTCTCCATATCATTTTATATTCTTGAGGGAAGTGGTGGATGATGGTGTGGATTCCTACCCCCCAGAACTTGGACATGCTCAGGCAGGTGTTGGTGAAACTGCCCATTCCCTTCCCCTGGTAGGGGCGGACCAAAGTTTCCAAACTGTATGGGGCCTTGTCTGGTAGTAGGACAGCCTGCCGCTTGGAGACCTGGTTTTATCCTGCCTGCTTATGGAATATGGGTTCCTTGCGAAGTCATGCCTGGTGTTGGTGTGCTCCCCTGGAAACCACTTTCATTTGAGATGGTATGTTCATCTCTTTTAGGAAGGATAACATACCTGTCCTCAGCTACCGTGTTAGAAAATTGAGGAGGTCTAGATGGCTCGAGATCTACTGCAATAGCTGGTGTCATAGGTGGTGGAGGAGGTGGAGGGCCCTACCCCCCAAAGTTTTGAGTGGAATGCCTCGGGGTGGGAGAGTCTCCTCTTCCAATAGGCGAACTGGTTCTGGCCATGGACCGGCCTGATTCCCTTCTTTCTGGACTCTTCTCCCTTAAAGCCCTCGTAATCACTGAGTTGGTCTTATTGATGGAGAGCTGGATCCATTTGAAGGACTCCTGAATTCCTTCCGTGATCAGGCCTGCGAAGGCCTTCAAGTCTTCCTTGGAAATAGTATCCGAATTTGTTGAGGTCTGCCCCCCCAACAGGCGCGCTGGTACCTGCATACAAAGGATTAACTATAGACATTTGCTCGAAGGTCTCCACGAAGAGAGGAACCATCCCTTCGAATCCTACTGTTGTAGGAACGGGTTCAGCATCCTGAGGTGCTGCGAATGTTTCTTTTCCACTTCTAGTTTTTGGAGGCATCTTCAATGACGTCCCACCGAGAGTGCCAAAAAATATTGGTCCCGCCTTTTTTAGGACTAGTGGATCTAGTACTGGATCTAATCCTGGAACAGATCTACTCCAAATGTGTGCTTTGCTTTGGGCGTGCCAGGGAGTGTAGGTCTCCCAATCGATGTACATGACTTGTCAAATGTTTTGTGGGTGTGGATCTGCAATGAAAGTATCCCACATATGCCACTAAAAACTCAATGTGAATATGATGGAAATGTGGATCTAATAATGTAAATAATTACCGGTAGAACTGGCTATTGAATTAAAGAACTAGTATGTATGATTGACTGAATTGGAAATTAAAAGATTAAATGTAAAAGGAATTGATTTGCTAACAAAAAAGGAAATGGACTTGAAACAAAATTGAAATTTTTGAAATACTAGAATTCAATTAAATACAATGAGACAACAATTGAAATGGAAATTGAAAATGAAGATAGATTCTATAATAAAGCTAAGCTAAGTTGAGCTATGTTTGGATTGCATTGTAGTTATTGTAGTTGTTGAGGTTTGATTGTTGTTGAAGTCCCCTTGATTGTTGTCCTTCATCCCTTTTTATACTTGACGAGTGGTTCTTCCCTGCTATGGAGCAGTTCCTTGGCAGAAACGGCTAGAAACATAGCCGTTGTTACCATGTACACACTTCCTTGGATCTCGGAAGCACTACCAACCTTACTCGTCCATTCACAATTACCGTTAACCTTTAATCAGTTCTTATCATGCTTCCCACATTCTCAACCTTTTTGTTACTCGTGAGTTTCTACCCATCAACCCGTATATATTATTTATGGAAATCTCCCCCTTTCCTCGCCACTCACTAATCATGGCAATCTTTACTAGAATTTTGCCCTATCGTGCATCATTTTCCTCACTGTTAGAGTCTATTCTTGCTCAAACATAACCAGATCATAAGACTGTAGCGATCTTCATTGCCCTTTACATTTCTGATGTCCATTTGCCTCTTGTTGATGTGTCAAGGCTTCAGATAGTAATTCCCTTTCCTTTACTTTCGGGCTATCATAAAATCTAGACCATCCTTTTATTTAATCCTTTAAAACTCACAAACTCCCCTAAAGTCAGGTCAGGCCTACTATAAATAACGTTGCTATCGACTTGTGGACACCAGGCCTAACCTCTTCACTAGCCTCTTATTAGGCCCAATTAATTTTCTCCCTTAGACCTTTCATACAATGTCCATCTTTATAGTTTCCCTTGGTATTTCTTTTATTCCATCAAACCCGCTAGTCCTCATATCTTCCATTCATTACCAGATCTGGCTCTCATTTACCCTAGATCTCCGGTCACAAAAGCCTTATTAAGGTAATCTCGATTCGACCAAGAATCTTTGGAAACTGACCTGTCTACTTTGGGCAATCAAACCAACCAGACCTAGCCTTATAATGGGCCAAATTATTTTGGGTACAAACAGAACCTTATCTAGTAATGGCTCTAACAGTATTACAAGTGACAAGGGAGATCCACCATCCAAAAGGAAATCTTCATCAAAATCTCCCCTTTTTAATTTCTGAAAAATGCCCATGACTTTCTACTCTACGCCCTCTTCACCCTCTTGCTCTTTCTTTTTCTCTCTTCGGAGAGGTTTCGATTTCACTTCAGACTCATCCACTTTCTCCAATACACGAGGGGCTTGGCTGGGTAAAAAAGATATGGTTATGTAGTTGGTTGGTGGTGGATTGTGGTTCAGATATGGGTTAAATGGGTTTTGATAAGTGGGTGGCGGTTGTTGGTTTTGGATCTGTTGCATTGCAGCCAACATTTTAGCCTGAAAAAGGCTTGTCATTTCCTGCATTACATTGGCTATTGTGGCTTGCCAAATAACATTTGGATCTGCGGTAGACTGGGGGACATATGGCCGTTGCCTTGTGGTATGAGTTTCTCTAAAAAAAGATTACATATGTATTGGCCCAACCCTTGCAAAGCTGTTTGGTTGTGGTGTTTGGCTAGAGGAGGCTATGTTAGTGTTTGGGGTATGTGTGTTGAGAAATGGGTTCACCACCGTGGACGGTGGTGTTAGTGTCCAGTCGAAAATGAAAAATCTCTCGATCTGGCTTGCAGATCTGGGTAGTAGATTGTTGGGATTGTACCTGGTGCTAAAGGTGGCAGTGGTGGTAGTAAGATTGATGAGGGTATCCTAGCTGTGTTATATACTCTGATGGCATTAGCAAATCCTTCGCTCACCGCACCAAATGATGGTTCTGTGTTCACCATGGTTCTTGAGCAAGTATCACCTCTCAGCGGGTCCTCAAGGAGCGGATCCCTGCAACCAATAAGTAGAGGTCAGAACACGACGGGACGGTGGTGTCCCAACGGCACTCCGATGCCTAAGTCAGAAAGGTAACACTTGAAAGGACAAAATGAAGGTTTTTGAAGAATGGAATTACTTCAGCTATCCTTGTACTATTCCTTTTATAGTACACCAAGGATCTAGGGTTTTCAGGGTTTTAGTCGTGTGGGTGTGACACGTGTCCACTGGTCTTTACGTAGAAGACTCCAAGATAGGTGAGTTCAATTAGTGGGCTTGGCCCATGTCGGGTACTTGTGATACCCGGTCCTTGGCATATTGAGCCAATATTATGCCCACATTAATATCCGGTCCATCAGTGTTGAAACCTCTTCTTGAAATCAGAAGGATTTTGTCAACTGTAACAACCTTCGTCGGTTATATCACTAAACTTTCATTCAAGGATACTATATTTGTTTTAAAATATAATTGAAATTTTGGCTGTAAAACTTTAATTAAAATCCACTGATATATGTGAATTATATGTATTAATTACTACTATTTTATTCATGTCACTTCATAGAATAGAATTATTAA
>CANYLF010273107.1:0-14306 GCA_948193215.1 Bocquillonia castaneifolia
GCAAATTTAGGGAATAGTTTCAAGTTTTTATGTAACAGTTGTTAGTCAATGGATTATGTGGTTGACACGGTCTACGTACCTTGGTGAGAATTTCTAAGTAGTATATAGCACTAGTAGTATATAAGTGGAATATATAGTTAGGACTGAATTGATTTCTCGTTTCTTTTAGCTTGATATAATTTCCCAATTTTCGCTCAATTTCTTATGAACAATATTGAGGATTTAAATGTAATCCAAAACTGAAAAGTTAATTTTTTTTTATTTTTTTGGTCTATTAGATTGCTTTTCAGGCATATGATCATAATCTGTTGGTATATAGTTTGTTATGCTTAGAATTCTGAAATTAATTTTCCATTTTCAATTGCTCAATCAAAAATATGAAGTCCTCAATCGTTTCCAAAAAAAAAATGGTCTTTCAACTTTCAAAAAAAGACTTAAAAGCGAGATATCGGCTAATCGGTTGACTTCCATCTTTGCACCAACATGCATCATATATGTACGGGAGCCCAAAAAAAAAGTTCTTATCGTTCACTTTGATCAATTTACAGGTCTATAAATACCTAATTATTCATAGAGATTTTCTCATCTAACCTTTAAATTATCTAATGCTCAGTTTGGATGGTGTGGATTTAGACCATAGAATTGGAATTGACTCAAATCTGTCCAGACCTCTTGTTTGGATGACACCAGCAATTAAAATTTAGATTTAAGAGAAATACTCACCTGCATTTAATACACTTATATAATTCAGAATTTCAAATAACTGTTGTAACTTAGGCATTTCAAATCCAAACGCGCGTTGTTATAAACGGCGTCATCCACATTAATACCCATTTATGCAGCTGTTTCCTTTTTTTGCCCCTGAAGTCCAATTGTTTCTTTTCTTTTTGTCTTTTTTACGTTTTGAATTGTTTTTGCCCTTTTTTTAGATAAATTAGAAAACTGTTTTTGGCTTTTAAATACATGAATTTATACTTATTATGTGCTTTCTTCCCCCAATTATGTATATGCACACTAGCTGTTTAGACCATGTTGCATGCGTTTCTATTTAATAATAAATAAAAAAATATTACATTTCTTTATTTTTTAAAAATATTAATTTTCAAATATTTTAAAATATTCAATTTTTAAATGTAAGAAATTCTTAAAAAGCAAATGAAATATTCCCACACTTTAGAATTTTCTTTATTTGATCTATCTTTTTTTATTAGTTTTGTATAATAAACATTAAAAAAACTATTACTCGACACTAAAAAAACATCAATTTATACATTAATTACAATAAAATAAAAAAAATTACCTTAACCTATCAATTAATAACCTAAAAACGTAACCTAGTGAAACTCAGACAATTTTGATCACAAAAATAATAGTTTGTGTATGTAAAAATGGTGAGTTCGAACTATAACAACAACAATAATGATAATAGTCATGTCAATTAATAATAATAACAACAACAATAATATATAATTCAATAAATTTAATAAAAAAAATAAACTTAAACAAAAATTTGTATATATATATCGATAAACAAAATTCTAACAATTACTTTTAATAAAAAAAAAAGGGCAACCGTGCAATTTCACTACTATAATTAACACTGAAGTACAGATGTGCCACTAAACTTATTTTAAGTTTTTTCAGTTGATTAGGCCACTCATTTTAACGGATTACTTTCTCCGTTAATCATTTGTTAAGTGAGACAATATAACAAAACAAATGGGACCCACTATAGAGAATCAATTCATAGTAAACTTGATGGGAATAAAAAAGCATGAGTACTTTAGCTTGGCTTGCTCATCAAAATCTTTTTGTCCTGTTGTTTGTCTTGTATTTTCAAGCTATTTCTTCTACAAGTCTGTTTCTAAATTCAACAACCAAAAAAATATTGTGCCATGATGAGGAGAGTCTTGCCTTGATTCATTTCAAAACTTCATTCTCCATTGAAACTTCTGCCTATTCATATGATCCTTATCCCAAGACAGATTCATGGAAAGAAAGCACAGACTGCGGCAGGTGGAATGGAGTGAGTTGTGACACGAGAACAGGTTATGTTATTGGACTTCACCTTTCTGATTGCATGGTTTCTGGTACTTTCCCTTCCAATAGCTCTCTTTTCTTCCTTTCTCATCTTCAATACCTTGGTCTCTCTTGCAATGATTTCAAAAGCTCTCCTATATCATCCACTTTTGGTCATTTTTCAAATTTAAAATGCCTTAATTTAAGTTACTCAAACTTTGTAGGTCGAATTCCATTGAAAATCTCCCAACTATTCAAACTGGTTTCACTTGATCTTTCTAACATTTATCTTTCAATAGAAACTA
This sequence comes from Bocquillonia castaneifolia, assembly GCA_948193215.1. Classification (NCBI taxonomy): domain Eukaryota; kingdom Viridiplantae; phylum Streptophyta; class Magnoliopsida; order Malpighiales; family Euphorbiaceae; genus Bocquillonia; species Bocquillonia castaneifolia. Next base: position 2,325 of record CANYLF010273107.1, read on the forward strand.
CTGTGTTTAACAAGCTTTTTAGAAATCTAACCATGTTAAGAGAATTGGACATGAGCTATGTAGACATGTCTTTGGTGGTCGCTAGTTCCTTTATGAATTTGCCGTCTTCTTTGTTGTCTCTCAAACTTAGTGGTTGTAAATTGCAACAAAAATCCTTAAATTACATTGCTCTATTCAGAAGATTGGTTTCACTTGATCTCTCTTTCAACTATCAGTATCGTTCAATAGAAACCATTGCTGTTAGCAAACTTGTTGCAAATCTAACCATATTGAGAGAATTGGACTTGTCAGGTGTAAATATGTCTTTGGTTTCGCCCACTTCTTTCTTAAATTTGTCTTCATCTATGTCTTCTCTCATTCTCTTTGATTGTGAATTGAGCGGGAAGTTCCCAGGTGCCTTACTTCAACGACCAAACCTCCAACTGTTGGATTTAGGAGGCAATAAAGACATCAGTGGATTTTTACCTCCAACATCCGATTGGAGTGATTCTATTCGCTCCCTGGATCTTTCGAACAACAAAGTTTTGCTAGTGATCTCAACTTTAACGTGGAAAAACTACATCTTCTAGGTTGTAATTTTGTTGGGTCAAATTTGGCATTGCTTGGCAATCTAACTCAACTCAATGAATTATATCTCTCCCCTAACAATTTACATGGCAGTGCAATTCCGTACTCATTTGGAAACCTTGTGAAGTTGACTTCGTTAGATCTCTCAACTTGCAATTTCAGGGGTCAAATTCCCTCTTCCTTGGGAAATCTTAAACAGCTCTCTTCTTTACATCTTAGTTACAACAATTTGAATGGTCAGATTCCCTCCTCCTTGGGAAATCTTCAACGGCTCTCTGTTTTAGATCTTAATTAGTCACAACAATTTGAATGGTCAGATTCCGTCCTCTTTAGGAAATCTTAAACAACTTTCTGACTCACGTCTTAATGACAATAATCGTATTCCCTCTTTTTTCGGAAATCTTTCAAAACTCTCTTCTTTAGATCTTTCGAACAACAATCTTTGTGGTTTCCATCCAAATTCTTTTGCAAACCTTACTCAACTTGAACAGTTAGATCTATCGAACAATCAAGTGATAGGCCCTGTACCTATCTTCTTATTCACTTTCCCTTTTTTGGTTTTTTTAAACCTTCACAACAACCAACTCACGGGTGAAACAGTTCAACTTCAGCATAATTCATCCCTCGAATATATTGATTTGAGCAATAACAAGTTGCAAGGCCCAATTCCAAGTTCATTTTCTAAACTTTCTGGTTTTTCAGTTCTTATTCTCTCATCAAACAATAAATTGACAGGAGATTTCTTCTTCTATTTGAAAATTAAAAAATGCTGCCTTTCAAAAAAAAATTTAAAAATGTTGTAAAAATAATTTTACATTTAACGAATGTTATCAAAGACTAATATCACTATAAAATATATTAATCTATTACATGTACACTAATAACGACTATCTTTTAAAAATATATTTCTTCTCTCATATTAATAGGTCTTTTTTTTCGAAGGGTAATTATTTGAGCAAATTACCATGAGGTGTCCTGCATTTATACTAAATTAATACTTTCATTCCTTTGTTTTTAGAATCGAATTATTAGTTCATCTATTTTGATTCAGTTAACACTTTAGTCCATTATATCCGTTCATATTTTGATATTAGTCAACTAATTAAAGGACTTAATCAGTAATAAATTCCATTTAATCCTTAAATTTAATTCTTTTAATAAAAATCAATAAATTTTATTTTATCTAATTAGAGAAAAGCCTTTTAGTTTTAAACTAATATATATAGTTTAACTAAATTATAAGTAATGTAAAACTTTTAACATTGGTAAAATTAAATTTTAGAGATAAAAAAACACACATAAGTTAAATTTATGCATTTGTACTGAAGTTAATAATTTCAATTTAATTAAAATTATGTACATATAATTTTATTTAATAATTAATCTGAAATAAAATTTATACATGGATAAAGATTTTTGAATATTATGTTAAATTATACTAGATGTAAAATTTAGTATAAAATTTTTAATCGATTATTATTTTTTACAAGTTAGAATTTAATTTTGTCAAAGTAAAAACTTTTTAACCAGCGAAGGTTGATATAGTTGGTAAAGTTCTTCAGGTTTTCAATGAGAGGTTTTGAGTTCAAGCCTCGCCTTCACTGTGAGAGGGCAAGGGACTCAAATGGGCCATAGCTTGGTGCCGACTCCCTCGTAATGGATTAGTCTGGGTCAAAAGGGCCTGGGATATTACTGTAGATCATACCTATAAAAAAAGTAAAAATTTTTATATTAATATGTAACTTAGTTAAAATTAGTTAATGTGAAATTATAAAATTTTACTATAATTTGATTAAAATGTTATTGATTATGTTAAAAATAAAATTTAAGGTAGTTAACTAAAATCAAAGTAAAAATGTTAAAGGCTAAAGTGTTGACAAAAGCAAATGATAGAGACTAATAAATTTAATTTTAAAAATAAAGGGATGAAAGTATTAATTTAATATTACTATGGAGACTTCACAATACTTATTCTTGTTAATTTAATTACTATCGATACATATTTAATATATTAATGATTTTTATTTTATAGGGATCATTAAATTTTGTAAAAAAATAAAGGTGATTTTGTATCATTTTAAATTTTGTATCAATTTAGTGATAATGAGACAATTTAAACTTTAGCAACTTATTTATACTTTTGCCTTTTATTTTATTTAACCTAAATGGGGTTTGGAGAGTTGGGCCAAAAGGCCCAAAGAATCCAAAGGTTTGACTCAGTGGAAACAGGAAACGCTATTCTGAGTTTTACGCTTGCAAGAGTTAGAGACGCCTATGGCCACCGATTACAACGCCAATTTCCTCCGATTTTTCATATCCGATATTCTCGCTTTGTCTGAGGTTAGTTCTTTGAAATTCTTCCCTAGAATAGTTGAAATACCTTATCTATTTAGCTTTTAATCTTGTTTTTTCTGTGATTTTTTTGGGTATTTTGTTAGTGAATTGTGTATTATGAAACCCTTGATAAGACTTTATTTAATGCCTTTGTTTTGTGTTATTTGATTTGGTTTCTCATCCTTTAGTAGTTAAAAAATTAATCGTATGTTAATTGGTGACTATCATGTTATTAATAGCACTGTAGGAAGCTTGACGATGCTTATTATGGTAGTGATTTAGCATTAGAATGAAATGATGGATGTTGTTATTAATTATTGATAGTTATACTCATTTTTTTCAGCCATTTATGCTGCTCTGAGTCACCAGGATTTTAAAGAGTTTCTGAGACATGGGTGATGTGATTGATTTAAGTGGGGATGGAGGTGTCATCAAGACAATTGTAAGGCACGCAAAAGCTGATGCTCTTGCTCCTTCAGATGATCTCCCTGTTGTTGATGGTATGCCTTCTTAAGAACCAGTGATTAGTAAAGTCATGAATAATTTTGTTTTTGTTAATTGTCAACTATATTTTATGTTTATTTTTTTTTTTTTTGGTTAAGATTGCTTTAATTTGGTCTCTTTTTTTCACTTCTCTTATGTTTCAAAGCATACTCATGCTTGTGCTTGAGAAGAACTCTTGTTAATGTATGCATATTTTTTTGGACAGTTCATTATGAAGGTACACTTGCTGAAAGTGGTGAAGTTTTTGATAGTACGCACGAAGATAATACTATATTCTCATTTGAAATTGGAAAGGGCTCTGTCATTCGGGCATGGGACATTGCTTTGAGAACCATGAAGGTCTGAGAATATGATGTTTTTTTTTTTAATGCAATGTTGAGCTCTTTAAGCATTTCGTTATGTGTTTATGATCTTTGTTCATTGGATCTATCAGGTTGGGGAGATTGCAAAGATCACTTGCAAGCCTGAATATGCTTACGGCAGTGCTGGGTCCCCACCAGATATTCCCCCCAAGTAATATTATTATTTGTTTTGTATTTCAATTGTTTGTTCACAGAAACTTGCCAGAAGTTGTAATAGATAGTTTAAAATTTGAATAGAATTTAATATCATCAGTCAAGTGCAAGAGTGATTCTGGTTGCATCAATTCAGGGTTGAGAGGTGCAGTAGGACTAGTACGATTGGTCATATCAAGTGAAAAGTAAACCCGATTGTTTTGTTGGACAGGATTATACTGGTGTTTTAAAATGTTAGCTAAATCTGCTTGGCTTTCGCTTTGGTGTCATTAGAAATGCTTTATATGGATGTCTCCATTGATCAGTATGTTCATCTGATGCAGTGCGACCCTTATTTTTGAGGTGGAGTTGGTGTCCTGTAAGCCAAGGAAAGGCTCTAGCATGAGTAGTGTTTCAGAGGAGCGGGCTAGGCTTGAGTAAGCTACACTAACTGTATAGTTTTTGCTTTTGATTACTTTAGGGTTAAGTGGAATGTCATTTTGTTCTGTTTCTCTTGAAAGTTATCTATATGGTTAATTTTCGCGAATGCTGAAAACTGCAATCAGGGAGCTGAAGAAACAAAGGGAGCTTGCTGCTGCGACAAAAGAGGAAGAGAAAAAGAGGAGAGAAGAAGCCAAAGCTGCCGCAGCTGCCCGGGTGCAAGCCAAGCTAGAATCAAAAAAGGGAAAGGGAAAGGGTAAATCAAAATAGGGATGTACACAGTTGCTCTTTATGAAAATGTTAGATTTGATTAAAGAGTGAGATGCATGAAACTCTTCTGTAATCGCTTGAAATCGACATACATGATCTGATGACTGCACCAACTTTATCTTGAAGAGCTTAATAGTAACCTCGTGTTTCGTTCGGACAGCAGTGCGTGAATGGACATAGCTTTATGATCTGTTACAAATCTGAATGTAATATCTAGTTATCTACACTGTGAATGAATGTGACTGAGGTCTGAGGATCTTTGCAAGCTAGTCTGATCTTTTTAAAGAAACTGAAAACTTTTGATGTCAAAACTTCAAGACGGGAAATTGTTCAAGAGCAATGAGTTTTTAAAGTTGGTAACTGTTCACATGTAATTCCGAGCTCAATGTTGTTGCGAGTGCAATACTTCCGGTGCAAACAATGACACTGGCAATATGGACTCTTGCGAACCACTTGGATCCTATTTCAACACTTACTACATTTTTGCACTGCCTTATGAAGTCAACTGTCACATTGTAAACGATTTGAAAAGGAATAGACAGTGATCAAGTCCTTAATGATATTTTTTTCACTCATACGCCATATGATAAGATAACAAAATATAGGTAACAAAGTATATTTTTTCGTTGCAAACCTGTGGATTGCAGTTATACATTTTGTATTGATACGACATTTTTTTCCCTTTTCCATCTTTTCTGAACAGTATACATGTCATTTTGATCATACAAAAAAACCTGCAATTTCTTTATAGCCTAAAATAAAAAATGTTGACGCTTATAAATTACACATCCACTTTGATCAATAGGCTTACAAAAACAGGTATTGGTATCAAATGTTTCTGACATACATTCTCTAGTTAAACCATGTAAGAAGCATCTGTTTCACCTGGTCCATTTTCATGCCACCCGGATGCTGCCCTGAATTTGCAAACGGGGCATGTTCCTTGTTGCCGCAGCCATGGGTCAATGCAGTTAGCATGGAACTGCAAAATGAGAATGTGCTTGTATGAAGAGACAAATGCTACCACATCAACAATAAAAAGAGTCGTGTAGAGTGATGCAAGATGTGTTACTTAACACGTTGATAATACAGAGCCTTGTGCAAAAAATGTCTTGCACAAATGGTGACTATTGGTTTCATCAATCATTGAATTATTTTGCTCCAACCCAACAATTTTAAACCTTGACAAGGTGGAGAAGGTGGGGACGAATCATACTAAACCAAACATGATGTAGAGAAACATCTTTGACTAGTAACTTAAAACTTAAGTTCTTTTCATTTACAAATTTCAAAGACAGCCAAACCCCTCACTTCACTTCAGCTAGGGTACATCTGGCAAAGAATGTGACCAAATTTGATGGCCATGTTTGCTCAATTAATAAATCTGATTTGTGTTCTCAGAATGTAAAACATATGATAGAATGGTCAACATTCTAGTTTACATAGTGATAATGTGCTAGAGTTTTAAAAATAATGGACAAAGGACAGACCTGATGTAAGCATGGCAAGGTACGAATCAATTCTCCCGCATCAACTTGCTCCAAACACACACTGCAAGTCAGCTCATCTTCTGAAGCTTTCATACTTCCCACTGCACTGGCAGTATCTTGCTTCTTTGGCCAAGGAGAAAAGAAATATTTGAAAATCGGTATCTTGAATGAAACAAAACTAAATAATAGGGAATTCCAAAATGCAACCAATTTTGACGTAATAACAATACAAATTAGCCAACAAAGTACTTAATGCTATGGCCTATCACTAGCTTCATGAATAGAATACTCCTTTAGGAATATCAGCATCTCATATAGGGTTGACTACTAGAATCTTAAATTGATCAGAGGTTTCAGGAGATGCATAAGCCATACTAGACCTGGCAGGACCATCAAGATGCCATGGACTATCACTAGTCACCAACCTCTGAACAATCTCAAGTAGTTCACATTCCTATGCTCTTGTAATTGAATTTTGGTGGAAGATGGGGAATGCTTTCAAGCTGATACCCAAAAACAATGGGAACCAAACAAAACTCCTAATGCAATACTACCTTACATAGAATGGCACTCCCCCATTACTTACTCTCCACCACTCTGTAGCTTCCAGTATAAGATCTCAGTTCGACCCAGTACCCACAAAAGGCAAAGCAAGCATGTCAAGCCAATGTAATCACCATGCATATCTCATGCAGATACATATGCCCATAACTGGAGATGACTGTTAAGCCAGAAAACTAACTATAGGGCCCACAATCAAGAGCAGAATTAATTATTCTCTCCATATTTCTGTTTTGACAGATAAGACTAATGTGCTAAAGGTTAAAAACAAAGAGGCATTGGCACAAAAGATTCAACTGGTAACCTAGCAAAGACCAGAAGTCCAAAAAAGTAAAGCAATGAGGCATAAATAAAAACAGAAGTTTTTAGGTCTCGATATGCCATTCACAGACTTAAGCTCATGAAGATTGGATCCAATGGGAAGACATTAAAAGAACATGTAATAAAAGTTTATACCTCAGCTGAGACAGAAGATGAGGCCTGTTGCATTGATGGGCCACCACTGTCCAGAAAAACAGCTGTGTCAGTTATCAACCACCACACATGCTTGGGGATTTTCAAGAAGGAAATTTAAATATATTGAATACAATATCTGCAACACGACTATGAAAAACTAACATGTGTGTATCCTTTTAAACTGATTTTTAAGACAACAAAATATATCCCCTTATAGCTAAGAATAAAATTATCAAGATCAATAACCTGAACTCAAAATATTTCTATATTTCACAAGTTTCAAACAAGCAAAAGTTTTCAGACCACAATTCTAAGCATACAAATACGGGATTGAACCAAACACTAAAAAACTTACGTTTGAAGAGTAGTTAACTTATACTTATGAACCGGGAGGGCATTTATTTCTTCTTCACTCATCGATGCAGTGGTAGGAACATTATCAGAATCCAAAGCTCTCAAAGTCTCATAATCTACACAAAACCCCCACACAAACAACACAAAACACAAAATTATACATTAATGTTGACAGTTGCATTTCACAATCAAGCAAACTACATTCTACACCACATACCTAAATCATCAAATTCACGATCAAGGAGCGCAAGTTGTAACCTAAGCCCTTGTAAACGACCTCTAGTGGCAAGCGCAATCGACGGAGGCATATGTAATCGTAATTCAGTGTGACCAAGAAGACCACTAGCCATAGCAGCATGAGCTTGAGCTTGAAGTTGTTGACAAGTGGCATACATTCTCAAAGTAGTAGCCATCAAAAACACACCAAGAACTAACCATAACTACATTAAAAAAAACAAATAAAACCACTAAAAATCACAACTAAACTAATAAAAAAAATAATCACATTTAATTTTAAAATATATATATATATATATGTTACCAGGAAATTGGGTGACATTTGTTGTGAATTTAGTATCATAAATAATAAAAGAACTGCCAAGTCATGAAATTAAATTACATCAATTATTTAATTAAAAAAATAATTAAACTAATAATAATAATAATAATAATAATAATAATGTAAAATTAATTACCTGTGTCCTCTCAAAAAAAATTACCTGTGACTAGAAATACAAGAGAGTTTGAATTAACAGGTCGAGTGGCATGGACGCGCTGATTATAATTAAAAAGAAAAAATGAACTATCAGTGACATTTAAAAAAACAATGACAGTAAAACTAAATGAAAAAGAGTAAATTTTTTGGTTACCACAGCTCGGCGTTCAGTGAAACCTTGGAATCCATTTTCTAAATCAGCTCTGGTTCCTCGAAACACGAAGCTCATTGCTCTGTTTATGTAAATATATCTGAAATGAGAAATGAAATTTAAAAAAAAAAACATGAGAAAACTGAATAACGGATACTCACATTTTTGCTTAATCGGAGCAAAGGACGCCGGATCTGGATTTAATTATCAATTTTTGAAGAAGAGGAAGAAGGAGAAGGAAGCGAGTTGAAGAAGAGCGATTCGACTCGGACGCGTTGGAGTTGAGTTGTTTTTTGTTTTTTTTAAAGCTTTGTCGGAATTGTTCGTTTATTAGTATTTGTTTTTTCTAGGATTTATTATTGCTCTTCTGTAGGGGGGTGGGTTATCATCAAAACGACGTCGGTTTTGTTGTCTATAATACGTAGAAAATACCGTTGTCAACAAAACAGCACGTGTTTTTTGCTGGTACGGTGGACTTTTTCTTTTCTTTTCCCTCTTTGTTTTTTTGGAGATGGTACGGTGGATTTTTTCTAATTATAGTATATATTAAGCATTTTCCTTATTTTTTACATATATATTTATCTTATTACTAAATTACATTTTACATATATTTATGGCTAATTATAGTATGTGCAGAAGTGCATTGGAGGCATAATTTTTATGACATTGATCTTAAGAAATTAAAACTCAAAATATTAAAATTCATAGTTTTATATGAATTAATTTTTTTTGGTAATGGTTTTATATGAATTAATTATAAAATTTTTTGAGATAAACTTGGTACTAATTTTCTCTCTTCTAAAATTTTATTATAATACTCCTAAATTTATTTAACCTTTGAATCTCCACTCATTTGACTAGTGTTATTAGAGTCGGTGTGGACCTTCAAACAGTGTGAGTTAATAGTTAAATTGCTGAGTCAATAAAAATATATATTAATATATATAATATATTTTTAACATTTATATATTATGCTTTAATATTTATAGAAATATAATTAATATTTAGAGTATGTTTTTGTTAGAAAAATATTTTTTTTGATAAGTTAATAAAAATATATATTTTAACATTTGTAAATTTGTCCTTTTACAATTTTAGTTATATATGTAAATTTATATGAATAATCAAAATTTTGAATAATATATTAAAATTATATACGAAAGTAATTAATAAATTATTAACTCTTTTTATTAAATTAAATACAAATTTATATAAAAATATAACAAACTAATATTTTAGTAAATGTCTTATTAATATTTTTATTATTTCTAAAATATATTAAACCAAAAAATTTAAATATTATATTGTACAAAATATATTATTTAATTGAAGTAAATATAATAAAAAATAATAAAAAAATCTTACTTAGTTAATGGTAAATAACTTAAAAGATTAATTTAACAACATGATTTAAACCTTATTAATTATTTTTTTAAATATTTGATGGGTCAATGATTGAATCACTAAAAAACCCAACCGGGTCAACCAGGTTTTAAAAAGATCAAACGAATCAAATAAGTTTGTCCAGGTTATTGTCCTATTTAGTTCTTCAATGAGTGACTGATAAGTTCTAAATTTATATATATTTATTATCATAATTCCTCTAATTTAAATGTTTATTGACCTAATTTTGCCTAAATAAAGACTTAATTTTGTTCTTTGATTAATTTTAGATACATGTGTGAAATTTGGATGGATTTGGAGTTAATTTGAGCCATTTTCAGGTCTATACCGTCTGCAGTACTGATGTATTTACCAGTATAGTAGAATATATAGTCAATTGAAGTTAGAATTGAAGATTTCAGAATTCCAGAAGGAAATATTGGCCGCTATACCGATTGGTGCTACTAATATGTCTGCCAGTATAGTACCCTGAAAGTCTCGAGGCGTGAAATCTCGCTATACCGGCCGCTATACTAACTCATTCTACTAGTATAACGCCCAATATATGTTAAAATTTGGACAATCCTTGGATGATTTTAAGAGGAAAAACACTCCAATTAAACCTAGAAGTTGGGCAATATCTAAAGGACGTTTAAGACACATAAGAGGGGATTATAAAATTTATTTAGAAGGCAAGAGGTAAGATTTATCCAAGTTTTCCATCATTCAACAAGTGGGAGATTGAAGATTCAAGGTTTTAAAATTAAAGACTTAGATTCATCAAAGGGGTTTTCCTTCTCTACCATGATTTCTTTATTTCTGATTTGTTTGTGTGATTATCTTTCCATCTCCATGAACTAATTTACTTTTCAAGTATAGGGATGATGTAGTTGATTTTAAACCCTATTTAATTTAATTTGAGTTTTCTCCATAGATCTATGAATTTTGTTAATTTGCATTAATGATTGATTGAAGTTTGATCACCTTTATTTCATGATTTGAGATTATATAGTTGCTTCAGAAGTTGAGCTATATAAAAGCTCCAATTAACAAAACATAAGTTTATTAATTTGAATAGGAATATTGTTTTAATGAACTTTGGGCATTTTAAGGTTGTGATTAATAATTTTATTGATTGATCATTTTCCAATATTAATTGTGTCGGAAGATGAGTTAGTTAGAGGGTTTAATTAATTAACAGAATCAGTTTTATAAGTTTAGGAATAGATTATAAACAATTTACCTAGTTTCATAGATGAGAAACTTGATTAGATTAAATAGGGGGAAATCAATGAAATCTACCCTATACTTGAGCTTAGCTATATCGATTATAACCTTTAGAATTTATTTGCTTTTATTTTAATTTAATTAGTCCTTTTAGTTAATTAAAACAATATATTTATCTTGATCTAGCTAGATTGAAATAATTAATATCATAATTAAATCAAATCACAATCTCTATGGGAATGATACTCTACTCATCACTTTATTACTTGTTCGATTGTGTATATTTGCACAGCCTGTATCAAGTTTTTGGCATCGTTACCAGGGATTGGCGTATTTAATTGTGATATTGGTTTGTTTTTAGTTTGGCTAGATTTGTGTTTACGTTTTGTTTGTGCTTGTTTTTATTTTTGTTATTGTTTGTGTGTTTGCATGCTTTTATATGTTGTTTTTTTCATGCATGTTTGTTTAGTGATATTGTGATATGATTGTTTGAGTTTTTATTATTTATTATTATTATTATTAGTTGGTTTGTTTTTGTTTTCTAGAAAATTTATTTAGGCATGAGTATGTATAGAAATAGTTTTGATAATCTTTGTCTTCCTTTACAAAAGACAATAGATGAATTTTCTAGAGCAGTTGATAATAGTTTATATGCTAGAAGTGCTCACAATTCTTTTCATTCTTTGCATGTATGTTAATGGTGTGGAGGACCACATTTGACGAATCAGTGTTACCCACCGGGAAGCATAGGTTATGAAGCAATAATGTATCAATAACAACAAGATGTTTTCCCACATTCAAACCCATGCTATTATCCACAATAGCAAAACTTTCCAATGGAGCCCTACTTCTGGCAATGTGATAATAATTTTTCTATTGAGATTGGCCAACCTCAATGGAAAAATTCATACCAAGAAACACCAAGGGAATGGGAAAATAATGGGTGGAATGAAATAGAGGATTCAAAGTTAGATAGAATTTTAGAGATGTTGACTACTCAAAGCATTCAACATGGTAGTGCCATTAAGAAAATTG
>CANYLF010273289.1:0-10281 GCA_948193215.1 Bocquillonia castaneifolia
ATTAATCTCAAGGCGGGTTTGTCCAATATTTATTCTCAACAAATACATATAAATTTGATTTGTATCTCATACACATATTCATCCCATGAATATCAATCAAATTTCATACTAATCTTAATTGATTGTTATTCCCATAACAATAACCGATTAGGGACATTTAGAATAATTAATAATATTATTCAAGGACATTATCATATAATAAACATGCAAATCATGATAATAATAAATTCTCATAAATAGTCAAAATATCATGTCCACACAATAGGCCTAGGGCACTATTACTAACAGTTTTTGGGTAAAATTTTTCAATTTTTTGGCAAAATGAAGAGCTGACCGCCAACTTATAGTGCCAATTTAGCAAATTACCATTTTGATCCCTGAAGAAAATTTTTAAAGAAGGATAGAAGTTTGGTTGCAAACAGGTCCTAAATCAAAATTTAGGCCAAAGGAGGCTAATTTGAGTCCAATTAGGGGCAAATTTTTGAGGATTAGTAAGAATAACAGTCAATTATAGTCAGAATGATAGAGGATTACAAAAGAAATGATAGACATTACAAAAAATTTCTTTTTTGGAGTTTTTTTTTCTTATTCCAAATTTATAATATATTTAGAGTAAGCATGGGCATAAAAAATGGTAATTTTATGTCTGAAAGATAATTTTCCCCAGTGGAGTCGCCAAGCTGCAGACATGGAGGTTTTGCCTCAGAGCTTGAGCCATGACTAGCAACTACGGCACTGTGTGTTCAGCTGTAGGGCTGAAGTGGTAGTCACCACCCGAACCGGCATTGGGAATGTCTTATAAGGTGTACATCCCAATTCCTCTTAAGAATATGAAGGATGCATTGACCCTAGAGATTCTTGGATCCAAATTATCAATTCCCAGACGTGATTCTTTACCAAATAATCTTAGCATTTTGCCAACCTTCATTCCTTCTAACAAAATAATAAAACACACATAGCATTTACAACCTACCTTTTACATGTAAACATGCAATGGTGAGTTTCTAATAATAAACAAGAATTAATTTTAGTGATTACCAGCCATGATTAAGATTAATTTTCATGCAAAAGAGCCATAATCAAGCACAAAACAACCAATACAAACAACACGCCTAGGGTTTCTACCATTTTAGACCTAAAGTGATTACCTAATAGCATTAATTAACCAATTACATGCAATAACACATTTAAATAGTTACCAAAGAAAGTTTAAAAGCTTACCTTATCACTGCATTCCACGTGAAAGCTATTGTACACAAGTGATCCCAACAAAACAACACCGAAAGGATAAGAAAAGGGACCAACGGCACAAGTTGGAGTGGCATTAGGCTCCAACGCCTGTGGGTAAGTAGCGTTGGGCCCAAACACCAGTCTCTCCAGTGGCGTCGGTCCCTTTTCTTATGCTTTTGGAGATGTTTTTCTAGGATCGCTTGTGTACAGTAGCTTTCACATGGAATGCAGCAATAAGGTTAGCTTCTGAACCTTCTTTGGTAACTATTTAGATGTGTTATTGCATGTAATTGGTTAATTAATGCCATTTGGTAATCACTTTAGGTCTAAAATGGTAGAAACCCTAGGCGTATTATTGTGTTGGCTGTTATGTGCTTGATTATGGCTCTTTTGCATAAAAATTAATCTTAATCATGGCTGGTAATCATTAAAATTAACTCTTGTTTGTTATTTGAAACTCACCATTGCATGTTTGCATGTAAAAGGTAGGTTGTAAATGCTATATGTGTTTTATTGTTTTGTTAGAAGGAATGAAGGTTGGCATAATACTAAGAGTATTGGGTAAAGAATGACGTCTAGGAATTGATAAGTCGGATCCATGAATCTCTGGGGTCAATGCATCCTTCATATTCTTAAGAGGAATTGGGATGTACACTTTGTAAGACATTCCCGATGTCGATTCGGTGGCGACTAACACTTCAGCCCTGCAGCTGAACACACAGTGCTGCAGTTGCTAGTCATGGCTCAGGCTTTGAGGCAAAACCTCCTTGTGTACAGGATGTTTAGGATGAAAAGCCATGATTGTCATATCTTCATGCAGAGACTATTACCAATTGCATTGAGGGAATTTTGGCCTAGGAAAATATATGGGCCAATAACAGATTTGTGCTTATTTTTCAGAGAAGTAATGAAGACATCTCTAATGGAGGAAGACTTGAGGCACATGGATAGTGAAATTCCTATCATATTATTTAAAATTGAATGCAAGTTTCCTCCCAGTTCCTTTGATTCGATGGTGCATCTCCCGGTGCATCTTGCATATGAAGCATCTATTGCGAGCCCGGTGTAGTACCGATGGATGTATTCATTTGAAAGATTAAAAACTATAACAACTTCATTTATACCCTTAATTATACCTCAATTATATATATATATATATATATATATATATATATATATATATACGCATGAACAATTAATTAAGAACATTTATGTCATTCAGATACTTGCGAAAACTAAAGCGCAAAGTTAAGAATAAAAGTAGAGTTGAGGCTTCCATTGCTAATGCATACTTGATGGAAGAAGCTACTAAGTTTGCTTCCTATTATTTTAAAGATGATGGACCGTCTCTCACTAATAAGAAACAAAGGAATGAAGTGTACGATGATGTTGATGATGGAGATGAAAATCGACTGTCAATTTTTAAGCATCTAGGGAGGCTAGTTGGTGGTAGTTCCAAAAGGATGCTATCTGATAGAGGGTACAATGCAGCCAAACTATACATGCTATTGAATTACCTAGAGATTAATGAGTACATAGAGTAAGATGTCAATTAATTACACATCAAATACAATTTTCAAAACCATTATTGCTTTTACTCGTATAATTAACTAGGCCAGATTGGATTTATTATATGTGTTAGGATCTATACGACTGCATTGCACTATCTCAATCCGAATATCATGGATGCAGATATTGATTCTAAACCTGATACAAAATTCACATCATGGTTTGCCACATATGTAAGCCAAATGAAATGTATATTACATTTTTTAATTACAAAACAACAACATATATTTAAAAACAACATTAATTCTTTGTTTACGTACAAATGTTATAGGTTTAAGATCAAGATAATGGAATAACAAATCCATATGTGATTAGTGTATCATATGGTCCATTAAGAGAAGTGAAAACTTACAATGGATACATAGTTAATGGATATAAATTTCACACAGATAGTTATGGTAGCGATCGGGCCACAATCAACAACGGTGTATGCATTAAAGGCACAAACTATAGTATATCTAAAATTGACTACTACGGTGTATTACAGGAGATAATAGAATTAGAGTATCTTGGTATGCCATTGAAAATAACTGTTTTGTTTAATTGTCAGTGGTATGATCCAACACCTAATGCGAGGACTATTATGCACCCTATTTATAATATTGTAGATGTACACATAAGAAGGAAATATGCCAAGTGTGAACCTTTTATCTTGGCATCACAAGCTCATCAAGTGTACTTTTACACGTATCCTAGTAAAAGAAGGGACACGACAAATTGGGTAACTATTTGTAAAGTGACTACTCGTTCTGATATTGACCCCTTTAAAACATTAACATCTGAACAAATTATACCTTCTTTTCAAGCCGAAGCCGATCCCAATGATGAAACTCATCTTTAAATTGTTGAACCTGACGTGGTTGACGAAGAACCTAGCCTTAATCCCGAAGTCCAGAGTTTGAGGATTTAATTGATGAAGTGGCTGATGATGATGAAGACATTGAATATGAAACATCAACTAATGAATCTAATGATGGTTTTGGATCTGATGATGATTTTAGTGATGATTCTGATTAAATCAGAGTAAGTATGTTTTCTTTCATTCCATATTTTTTTTTATTACATTGCTTCTTTTAATATGAAGAACATATGAGAATTAATATTTTGTTTATTTATTTGTAGATATGCGAGGCACAGGGAAGGCAATCGGTTCTCGGGCCAAACCCGGAATGATTCGAGGTCACGGTTGAGGTAGAGGTGTGTTTATCCCACCAAGTCAACTACAACACCAGGCATCACTTCTAGGAGTTCAGACCGCTACAACTCCTTCTTCATCCTATCCACTCACTTCTTCAACTTCTCAGGCAGCCACTGTACATATGACATCCTTTTTTTCATCAACAGTAGTAGGAACAGTGAGTGCTTCTTCTTCAGCAGCAGGTCATTCTACATTAGTGACCATTTCAGCTCCACTATATTCTTCTTCCTCTCTAGAAGCTGGGATGACCGCTGCTCATTTAGCCGCATCAGCATCAGCATCAGCACCAGCGGCATCATCATCATCAGCAGCCTCAGCATCAACTCATTCCTCTACCTTTACAACCGCACAGTCATCTTAATTTGCACCTTCCTCTTCAGAGCATCCTGAAGGCGATTCTCAGACTGTAGGTAGGATTGAGAGGACCAGGACTTTGGTTACTCTCAATCCTTCAATTTATATATATTCTACTTCCATTCAATTATATCTTTTTATCAACTTATTTATTAATTATTTTATGCTTTGCTAACAAATCAATTATTTATGTGCACAGGAACAGAATTCTACCCACCAATCGTGTCTCAAGATAGATTACTAAAATCTTTAAAAAGATCTTATTTCCTTACGTGTACAACTGGCCCCACATGATGAATGAGCAGAGGGATTTGTACTTCAATGAGTTTAAGGTAAAATAATTCATATAAAATTGAATTTAAATGTACTATATAGAAATTAAATACTACTTATATATCATTTCAATTAACAAAAATTTTTTTGGTTACTAACACTTGATTAATTTTTTCCTTATAACAGAAGGAGTTTCGCTGGGAGCTTCCTTATATAGAGGAATATATTAGGTGGGCTTGGAACTTTCATGCTGGTAACAGATATGGAAGCGTCATCAGCAAATTCAAGGACGAGTCAGGGAAAGGTTGTCCTGAGGATGTATGGCAAGCCTGGTAGCAGGAGTGGAGTAAGGACGAGTATAAAAAGAAGTGTGCCATTGCCAAGAAGAACAGACTTAGTAAGCCAACTGGACTGAGGACAGGGATAGCTCGCCATACTGGTGGCTCTCGATCTTTCACAGAACATGCTCGCGTTATGGTTAGTTAACTTATTTAATTTTTATAAATTCTACAGTTATACTTAATAATGAAATTGATACTTGCATTTAATTTTCATTTATGTAGGCTCGAGAGGAGGGCCACAAGCCTTCATTGCTGCAGGTGTTCCTCTGTACACATACTTTGGAGAGCGATAGGAATCGTTTCATGGACAAGAGGGCAGAGGATGTTAATATAAGTAATAATATATTATTATCATTTTCTTGATTATCTTATCCACTGTTATATGTTTCAATGTAAATTGCAACCTTTTGGATTAAACAGGCTCGATATCAGGACTTGGTGACTGCAACTACTCAGCCTCAGCCGAAAGTCTTCAAAGGGGAGTGCCATATGTCACAGCCGGAGCCAGATTTAGATTCTTTGTATATTGACATTGTTGAAGGGGTGAAGAAGCATCGTATATATCGCCTTGGCTCCTCTACATCATCATTACTGGCACCGTTTGTTGATCATGTGCCTACTACGTCATCACATCTGCCGCCTCCGACTACACAGTCACAGCTGAACTTATGCGGATCAGATTCTGAGTTTCAAAGAGCTGTGGAGTGATCAATATCGTCACTTATGTAGCATATAATTCATCACACTGTTAGATGGATTTCAGAGTATGCTCGATCATAGGGCATCCCCGTTCTAGATGATATTCCTCCACCGCCTCCGTTTATGTACCATCCATCTGGCGATCATCAACCAGCACCTTAGACTGATGCTGAGCAGCCAACAGTACCTTAGACTGATGTCGAGCAGTATCCCGGCACTCAGACTGATGTCGAGTAGTAGGCAGGCACTCAGACTGATGTCCACCATCATCATGAGCCGAATCATCAGGGAGACCCCCCTAGAGCTTAGGACTTGGTTGTATGCTTTGTACTTTAGAACTTAATTGTTTTATTGACATTCTATATACTATTTTTTTGACTATTTTACATTTACTTTTTTTTATTCGATTTTCAGTTTTAATTCTAATTTCCTCCAAATTTATATTCACCATTTAATTTAATGATTGATCAAGGCATTTTTAAATATAGCATATTATATATATATATATATATATATATATATATTATATAAATCTTTTATTTTTAAAAATGGAATTATAAACGGATAGATCTGTTTCTAAATCTGATTCTAATTTTTAGAATTGGATTTAGAAACGGATCTATCAGTCTCTAATTCCATTTTTAAAAATAAAAAATTTGGAATTAGAAATGGATCTATCCGTTTCTAATTTCAATTTTTTTGTCCCTCCAATTTTCGTTTCTAATTGGATTAGAAACGGACAAATCCATTTCTAATTAGAAACGAATTTGTTCATTTCTAAATGTTTCTAATTAGAAACAGACCATCTCCAATCACGGTTAGCGATGATGTTTTTAGAAACGGACGAAATTCGTTTCTAAATCCGTTTCTAAATCGATTAGAAACGGATTTTGTCTGTTTCTAATCCAGAAATTTCTTGTAGTGTGAAGATATGGAAAGCTTAAAGACATAAGCATGTGCAAAGAGAAATAAAAGAATAAAAAGAAATGTTATACAAACTTACCAGTAAGAGAAGTAAGGCGGCAGGTCTGCCACTTTGATGCCTGGTATGATAGAGGTCCTCATGTCCTCTAGGGCATCAACTGGATCTACAGAGGTAGAACCCCTAGAAGGAGGAGGAGCTCGAGAGCTGGTTGGTGCAGCCATAGTAAAAGATCATGAGAGAAGAAGAGCTGGTTGAGGAAGGAAGCGTTTGATCGGGAACAACAATAAAGGAATAGGGAGAGCCCTAGTGAACCTCGTTGAAGATTGTAGTTAAGAGGGTATTGCAAAGATAACGGTTGAAGGTAATTCACTTAAGATAGCAGTGGTAGAAGGTGTTTTTGTTAAAGATGGTGCTGTTAATAACGGATAAGATAAAATTTTGAAGAGAGATAAGGTTAACGGTGATTAATTGATCTTTATCTAGTGGAGAAGTTAAAAGGAATACAGATTGTTGAGCTAATGGAGAGTTTAAAATGGGCCTAGGGCAGTAATTACTTGG
This sequence comes from Bocquillonia castaneifolia, assembly GCA_948193215.1. Taxonomy (NCBI): domain Eukaryota; kingdom Viridiplantae; phylum Streptophyta; class Magnoliopsida; order Malpighiales; family Euphorbiaceae; genus Bocquillonia; species Bocquillonia castaneifolia. Next base: position 7,148 of record CANYLF010273289.1, read on the forward strand.
GTTAGTTGTTACTGGATAGGGAACAGAATTATCATTTACTACAGAAGTTACCGTTGCAGGTTTAGGATATGAGTAGAACTTCTTTGCAGAATGCTCTCGTTCAATTTGGGATTCTTTTTGAGAGAGCCGGTACCTTAGATCTTTTTGCTTATTGGACCAGTCTTCATAGGTTAAGGGGTTCAAGATAACTCGATCAAGCCAGAACTCGTCATCTTCCGTATAGGCTTGACCTTTACCTAATGATGGGCAAAGTGACGAAGGAACTCCTTTTTGTGAAGCCATTTTGTATGCATATAATCTCAACTCTTGAGAGTAAAGATAATATGTAGGGGAGCAACTGTTTGTGTCCAAAATAATTTGGCCCATTATAAGACTAGGTTTGGATGATGTGACTGATCAAAATAAATAGATCTGGTTTCAAGAGTTATTGGTTGATTAGGGATCAATTTAATAAGCACTTTGACAAATAGATCTGGAACAAACAAGAACTAGGTTTGGTAATATGAGGACTAGCGGGTTTTTAATGGACCAAAATAAATACTAAGGGAAATTATAAGAACAAATTTGGTATGAAAGATCTGTGAGAGAAGAACTCAGCTGGATCTAATAATGAGAGGCCAATAAGGGACAGGCCTGGTATTCTCAGGATTAACAACAACATTATTGCTAGTAGTCTAGTCCTGACTTATAGGGCAGTTTGCGAGCTAAAGAGTCCCAAGAAGGAGCGGTCTAGATCTTATGACAAACAGAAGATATCAAAGGGAATTGTTGTCTGGAATTTTGACAAGAGACAAACGGACATCAAAAGTTCGCCCAACATTTTGATCCGGCATGAGAATAGGAGGATGTGTTTGAGCAAAAATAGGTCTTGACACTGAGTGGAATGATGCACGATAAAAGAGACTAAGTAAAGATTTCCATGATCAGCAAGTGGCGAGAGAAAAGAGGACGGTTCCATAAAAAGCACAGGTAGGAAGATAGGCAGAGATCCATGAGTAACAAGAAGGCCAAGAATGTGGGAGAGCAAATAACATGTGACCAAGACATTAATGGTAAATTAAGAATGGGCAAGTGAGGGTGGAAGTGCATCCTAGATCCATGGCAGAATGTACATGATGGTAACGGCTATGTTTCTAGCCGTTTCTGCTAAATAACCACTTCATAAAAGGGGAAGAGCCATTCATCGGGTATAAAAGGAGGATAGAGGCAATAGAGAAAAGCCCGGACAATTCAATAATCAACTTCAATAATCACTACAATAATAATTCAATTCCAATATAGCTCAATTAGTTTAGGCTTCATTTTTAAGTTCAATTCTATGTTCATTGTATCTAGTTTAATTCTAATATTTCAATATTTTCATTCTGTCCAAGTCTATTTCCTTTAACTACCAAAATAATCCTTTAAATGTTCAGTCCCTTTTAATTCCAATTCAGTCAATTCAGTAATACACATTAGTTCCTTAATTTATTAGCCAGTTCTACCAGTGATTACTTACATTACTGGATATGCACTTTTACAATATTCATATCAAGTTCTTAGGTGGCATTTATGGGATAATTTTGTAGCAGATCCACAACCACAAAACGTTTGACAAGTCAGGTACATCGGTTGAAAGACCTACACTCTTTGCCACGCCGAAAGCAAAGCGCGCATAAGGAGTAGATCTATTCCAATGTAACGCCTCTCTTTTTTAAACTCTTTTATACATATACTTAGTATATGCATATTAAAAATATTAAATTTATCAATATTAATTTTTTAGATATAAATATTAAAATAAAATTTAACAATAATATTATAATAACAAAAACACTTCTCCTTAAGATCGCCGGAGTCTAGCCACATGGAGCTCTACCAATCTAGTCTTCTCTTCTTATTTGTTTTTCTTGAAACACTAGATTATTGAGGAAAAATAATGAGCTTGATGCTCAGTGAGAAAATAAGCATATTTACATTAATAAATATAATAAACTTAATAATTGAAGTCATTTTCTTAGACTTCTTCAATTTCTGACATAATATGTCTGTTTACATTAATTTATCAGAATATAAATAAAACACTCAACATCACAAACAAATTTATAACACATTAATTTAATTCCCAAACAATTTCAAATTTAGCTAATTACAAAATTCCACCAAACAAACAATTTCAATTCACAAGCATGTTTTCATCACATTATAATCCCAATCTAAACAAATTTATTTTACATTCTCAATCAACCCAAAATCTCATCAAATTCACAATCATTTCAATTCTTTCAATTTCTCACAAATTCATGATTCAACAAATGAACATTGTCAATCAATCATCAAACACAAGATCAATCAACATCTCATCAAATCATAATTACACCATTTCGACATTCAACCAATTTCAATTCACATCAATTTTCATAAAATTAGAATCGGATGACTCAACCTCACATTTTCTCACATTTCCTTTTATTTCCTCACATAATTTCTCATTTAGGTGGCCACCGATGAGACTATCCGCCCGACTCAGTCTCATTATCTCACACATATGGGTAGCTATCCGCCCGGCTCAGCTTTCCCGATCACACTCATATCACATCTTATGAGTCATCCTTTTCCCATTTACAATCACAATCACAATCACAATCACATTTCACAATCAATTCACCACTTCTCAATCAGTCAAAATTTCATCAAAATTACAAATTCACAATTTCAATACCACCACATTATCAAATTTCATTATCGAAACACCGCACTTAAATTATCAACTTATGAGAAAGGTATTATATTCTTGCACACAGCTATTTCTCAAGTTATGAGAAAGGTAATATATTTTTTTATGTACCGCACACAGCCACCTTTCACTTGTGAGAAAGGTAATATATTATTTTTTTTATATATCGCACACAACCTCCTTTCTCATAAATTTCACATATATGTGAGGCATAAAACCATCACAATCAATTTATTTCACAACACATCACAACTAGTTCACTTCATAACACTTCTCAAGACAATTCACTTCATAACCAATTCATAAAATCCCAATCCAATTATTTTCACAATAATTCAACAACCAAAGAAAATCAACTTCTAAATATTAACTCATTCGACCAAAAGCATATTAACTTAAAGAACATAAAATTTCCATC
>CANYLF010273625.1:0-17427 GCA_948193215.1 Bocquillonia castaneifolia
CACTAAATATAGGTAATTCAGCTATATCTTCTAAAATGTTTTCAATGCAATGAGCTGAATAAGGAGATCAAAATAACCTTTTCCTTTTTTCCAATAACAACTCACCGGTAGCTACATAAGCTGAAGCACTATCAGTCACCAGATGAACTGCATTTTTCTCTCTAATTTCTCCACTAATGAATTAAGCAATTCAAATAATTTTTGTGCATCTTTGACCACATCAGAGGTGTCCACCGATTTGAGAAAAACAATCCCACTTGGTGTACTATCCCAATATTTTTTTAAAAAATAATAAATAATGATATTATAATACTTATCTTAAGTAAGATTTAAAATTTTGGGAAATATAATTTTTTCTAAAAGTTTAAAAGAGTATGTTATAAATTTTAATCATTTAGTATTTCATTCCAAACAAAACACTGATACACATGTATTTTTCCATTATTTTTCCTTAAAAGTTGAATAAACTTCTTTCATTATTTTTCCTTTCATTTTGGTTCCTTCTTTGACTGAATTAAATATTTTATTCTTTTTACGATATAGAATATATTAGTTAAAAGTCACATAACAAATTTAAGTCTTTCACATTTTGATTTTCATTGTAAACAAAGTTACTTTTAATTCTTGATGGATTTGGGTTATTCATGTGAGCATTTACTCGCTACTTCCGGTCTCAACGCCTGACTCGCGAGTCTCAAGTGTTGTCTGGTAGGTCTCTGCAACACAAACAAAAGGTTAGAATACGTCGGGACTGGAGGGTTCCATTCGTACTCCGATGCTTAAGTTAGTGAATAGTACTAGAAAATTGAGAATAGATGGGTTTAGGGTGTTTTGAAGAATAGAATTACCTCACATATCCTTGTACTATTCTTTATATAGTATGTTCAAGGAATCTAGGGTTTTGGGAGCACCTGCTAGATTTCTTACAAGTGTCCCCTTGGTCCCCCATTCTATTGATATTCTAGAAAGATGCCATTTTTCTGTTACATAGTATTGGACCTAATTCTAGCCCAATATCTATTACTCTATCAGTACTCCCCCCTCAAGTTTGGGAAGTTATTTATGACTTCTTTGTTGTTTTGTAAGCATTGGTTTGACTTTAGTTTATCTGAACTAAAGATAAGTGGTTATCTAAGATATGAATTAAGCGGTTTATCGTCAGAGGCTATATATGAATCCGCTTGCTTAATGAACCCACTGAACTAAAGATAAGCGGCTTGAGGGATTTCCCTCCAATGTTAGGAGGAAATTTTGAATTGCTATTTTTATATGTTTTTTTTGTCTTTTCAAATTTCTGGCGCTCTTTAATCTGTCAGTTAATTCCCCATTTATGACGGGACACGTCTCCTCTTTTCTTGCGATTAACAACTGTCATTTATTATTTGCCGTTTTAGCCTTTAGTATGCCAATGTCTCTTTGATTTCCTATTTTTCCCCGCCGTTGATCTCGATTTGATCCTACGGTCTTAATTTTATCCTGATTTCTCTTCCTTTCCTATAATTTGTGTTACTTTACTTCTTTTTTTACTTTTCTTACCTTTCTTTGCCTTTCCTTTCTTGCCTTTACTTTCGAGATTTTCTCCTTCACCGGTGCTTTTGCTTCTTTGCTTCTCCAATCACCTTCGACTGCATATAGGTTCTTTTCTAATGGCTCTTCCTAATTTTAATGAGTCTGCTGAGAATATTGCTAGTTTCAATTCTATGTTGACTGATGTGTCTAAAATAAAGTCTATTTTTATTGATTTGAATACTTATAGTACTTTTATTTGTCAATATCCTTTACCTGCTGGTTATGCTTATCGCCGTCCTAGCGCTACCTACCGTTCCTCTGATCGTTTAAGTAGTAATAGGGTTATTGTCCATGCTAGTCAATTGAAGGCTGGTCTGAGGTTTCCCCTAGAGCCTCTTTTAGTGAAGATTTTGGAAAATAGGTTTATTCCCCTGTCTCAATTTCACCCTAATTCCATTCGTAGTTTTTTTAGGGTTCTTACATGTTCATAAATGGGCCAATGTTGAGCTGACAGTAGATAAATTTTTTCAATTCTTCAAATTAACCAGTAGAAAAACAGAGATGTTTGCCTCAACTTCCTTTCGCGGTACGGCATACCGCCTTTGGGATGGTAGTTCACCCAAGGTTCATGGTTTAAAGAATAGCTTTTGATTGTTGAGCATGCGGATGCTTTATAATCTCTTCCCCGTGACTGGGTTATCTCTCCCTCCTCTGACCGTAAAAAACTTAAGAAGAGAGAACAAATTGAAGTACAATCTTTTACTACTCTTCATTTTAGTCCAGGAATGAGTCTAGATAAGCAGGTGTCTGGTTACCTAGCCGAGAGACCTCCAAAGAAAAATTCATCTAAGAGAACGGTTAAAGATACAGTTTCTGACCGGCTGGCTGAGGAAGAAGATCCTGTATTGGCTAGTTTATTAGCTGACATAGATGATGATCAGAATATCCCTCCTTCACCTGCACCTTCTCCTAGGCCTAGCAATCCTACTAGGGGAATCTGGATATTAGATTATTCGGGTAGCCCTAGTTCCAGTTCTTCGTCTAGCTCATCTGAGGTTGACATGAATCTGGTGGCGTAGCTAGCCGCTGAAGCTGGCATTGAATTTGGTATTTGTTTCTTCTCTTCCTTTGTTTATTTCTTTTAATTGATTATTATTTTTCTTTACTAATTGTAGAGATGAAATGTTTTTTTTGGAATTTCTATAGATACGGCTGCTCCTTCAAGGCCTAGCAAAAGAGCTAGGACCTCTGGTGCTGCGGCTGCCTGTACCTCTGCACCTGTCGTTAGCTCTGAGGTAACTGTTGGGATTGCGGCCACTATTTTCGTTGCCTAAGATACAATAGTTTGTACAAGTGGTAGCGGCTTAGGGCAATTAGTTAGTCTTGCTACTTCTATATCTATTGGTATGCCTCCTGTCAGTGTCGCTGTTTGCTCATTACCTGCTTTAATGCTAACTCAAATTCAATCTGGTACCATTGTAGCTACTGAGAGAGCGGGCTGTACTGCTATTGCTGCTGCTCCTATTTTTGATGGGTCTGCCATATGCAGTTATGGGGTTGAGCGCCTTTATTTTTTGAGGAAAGTCTTTTGTGAGCCCTCTAGAGCACCTATGTTAGCCGGCGATTGGCTTCATCTTAAGGGTAAACAGATTTCCATGGGGAACGACGGGGTTGCTGAACGGTTCTTAGATGTAGCTTGCCTCCCCATGGATATGGCTAAATTGAACGCGATTCTTGAAGCGAAACTGCATGTAGAGACCCACAAAATCTGTCTTTCCGCAAGTAATATTTTGACCAATAATTTTTTTGTATTTTTATATGTTTACTTATTTCTAGTGATGTATGTTTTTCAGGCCTTTCAACATGTTGAAGCTCTCAGCATGGCCCATGCTAAAGCCTAAAGTCAAGCGGCTCGATCAGTGCTGAGTTAAATAAGTCAAAATCTGACCTGGCCAAGGCGTTTGAGGAAATTAAAGATAAGGACCTGGCTCTTTCTACTTCGAGTGAGATGATGAGGGGTAAGGAGGAGGAAAACTCCCAACTTGTCCTTGAGTTGTAGCAGCCGCGAAAGACGTGTGAGGAACTTCAGCTTAAACAAGAAGAGATGTAGAGAACTATTACTGAGAGAGATGAAGCTATTGCCAAGCTGAAGTCCTCTAGTGCTGCCCTCATTACTGAGAGGGATGAAGCTATTACTAAGTGGCTCAAGGAACAAGAAACTACAAATCTTTTTGCCAGCCGGATGCTTAATGCTTTTTATAAGGCCTGCAAGAAGAGAGTGGTTGAGATGGCAAGGGCGGCTATCTAGTCGAATGCAGAGTTGCCTGAAGCGGACCGAGTAAGTTTGAACCATTTTAGTGAGGTTTCATTTATCTCTCATCGCCTTGCAGAGATTGACATTGCTGCGCTTCTTAACAAAGTATGGGACTACTGTGCGAGTGGTGTTGGGGTGGATGAGGACTTTGATGATGATCTTTTTGACGAGGATGATAATGTTGAACATGATGATGTAACCTTGATTCCTTCTATCATCGAAGATCCGATTCCAACTCTTTCAGCTTCAATTACTCAGCCTGAAGAAATTTTGCCAATTGTTGCTGAGCAAGGGGAAACATCTGCCGTTCCGTCTGCTTTTGCTGGTGTCTCCCCTTTAGCCACTGGCGATATTGTCGCGCCTGACAGTGGCATGCCGGTCGACCAAGGAGGAAACTTTGAGGTTGTTGTACATGTAGATTAGTTATTTTTATAATTTTAACATTTTTCTGAACGATACTATTTGAATGGAAACTATTTCTTTTTCCTTCTACTTTTGTCTCTTCGAATTTTATTTCAGCTGTTATTTGGTATTCTTCTATAATCTAGTATTTAGCGTGTTGATATGCCCCCTTTTTTTTTTGAATTTTTTTGAAGCTTCTTACAATAGTTTGATATGACTTGGTTATTTTGTATGGACTAACTTGGAGTCTCTTATAGCGGTTTGTTAGGACTTTGTCTTTTTGCCAAGGCTTATTTAGAGCCTCTTACAGCGGTTTGATAGGTCTGTGCCTCTTCGCTTGGGCTTACTTGGAGCCTCTTATAGCGGTTTGATAGGTCTGTGCCTCTTCACTTGGGCTTACTTGAAGCCTCTTACAGCAATTTGATAGGTCCGTGCCTCTTCTCTTGGCTTACTTGAAGCCTCTTACAGCGGTTTGATAGGTCTAGTGCATGATGACAATTAAGATAAAACGTTGTTAGAACTCAAACTTTTTAATTAATAACTGTGTGTGATGACAGCTACAATTACTGGTAATACTTTCTCAATAGCTCGGCATTCCAAGTCCTTGGTAAGATGGTTCCATCAAGGTTTGCTAGCTTATATGCTCCTTTTCCCAGCACTTCTACTATCTCGTAAGGGCCTTCCTAGTTTGCTCCGAGCTTTCCAACTCCTGCCTCATCTTTTCCTACATCTGCTCTTCGTAGGACTAGGTCTCCCACTTTAAAGTGTTTGACTTTTACCCTCCTATCATGATATTTGGTGGCTTGCTGTCTATATGCATAAGCTCGAATAGCGGCTTGATCTCTTCTCTCTTATAACAGATCATTATTAATCTTTGCAGAGACTTCATTTTCTTCTTCGTTATAGTTCAAGACGCGCCATGGTGGAAATGTTATCTCTGCTGGGATCATTGCATCCATGCCATAAGCTAGGCGAAAGGGGGATTCTCCAGTAGCTTTTCTAGGAGTTATTCTGTAGGCCCATAGTATACTGTACAGTTTATCTACCCATCTGCCTTTTATGTCATCTAGCCGCTTCTTAATCCCTTCCAGCAGAGTTCTGTTGGCATTTTCTATCTGGCCGTTCATTTGCGGGTGTGCCACAGATGAAATATGCAGTTGTATATTCAGGTTGCTGCATAAGCTTTTGAATTTTTCACAATCAAACTGCTTTCCATTGTTTGTAATCAAGGTGTGGGGGATGCCGAATCTGCAAATAACTTCATTTTTAAAGAACTTCTCTACCTTTTCTTCGGTGATGGTGGGCACCGACATTGCTTCTATCCATTTTGTTAAATGATCTATAGCTACAATCAAGAACTTTCTTTGGCCTGATGCAAGTAGAAAAGGACCAAGGATATCCATTCCCCACATGGCAAATGGCCAAGGACTTCCGATGGGAGATTGACAGCTGGCCGGCAGATGGCTCACCTTAGCGTACTTCTGACACTTGTCACATCTTTCCACCAATCCTTGTGCATGTTTATACATGGTCGGCCAATAATACCCTTGTAGGAGTGCTTTCCTGACCAAGGTAGGGGCTGCCTCATGTGATCCGCATATTCCTTCATGAATTTACCTAATCAAGTGTAGGCCATCGCCCACTGATACACAACGGCACCATGGATGAGATCTGGCTTTTAGGAACAAAACTCCATGCGGGTAGTGGTAAAGTGAAGCAATTGCTTGTAATCTTTGTGCCTCCTTCCTATCCTCTGGTAACTCCCCCGTTGTTTTATAGGCGATAATGGGTTTCATCCACTCGGCTATTTTTGCAATTTCCAGAATCTCTTCTGTTTCCACACTTGGGCTGGTCAACTTTTCCCTAAGTAGAATTTTGTGGAAAGCTTCTGCCCCTTCAACCACAGCTTTAACCAGCAGATTCGCTTCCTTGTTCTCTTCTCTTGGGATCTGGCAACTATCTGCTTTATCATTTCTCTCTGTTAACTTCTGTAGTATCTTTTTTACCTTCTCAAGGTACTTTATCATCAGCGGCTCCTTTGCAACAAAACTGCCATTCATTTGGTTTACCACTAGCTGGGAATCACTGTACACTACTAAGTTTTCTGCTTTTACTTCTTCAGCCAGTGACAAGCCGGCTATCATTGCTTCATATTCTGCCAGGTTGTTGGTCACCTTAAACATAAGCTTTAGAGCATATATGATTTGAATTTTACATGGTTCTATTAGGAAGACGCCGACTCCTGCCCCTTTTTCATTACTTGCTCCGTCCATATACAACTCCCATTTTTCTAGCTTATTATCCTTCATCTGCTCCTCTTTATCTCCACCCATCTCAGCCACAAAATCTGTGAGGATTTGTGCTTTAAGAGCGGCTTTAGGCTCACATCTGACATCATGCTCCCCTAATTGGATAGACCAATTAACCAGCCGTCCGGATGCTTCTAGGCGCTCTAGGGCTTTCCTTAGTGGCATATTAGTTCTTACCACAATGGTATGAGCATGGAAATATGCTTTCAACGGCTTACAAGCCTCGACAACAGCCAATGCCAGCTTATCTGTCACCGGGTATCTCAGCTCTGACCCCTTCAATACTCTACTGACATAATAAATCGGCTTTTGCTCCCCATCTTCTTTTCTTATCAATACACTGGTAATAGCTTCTTTTGTTGCAGCTAAGTACAGGTATAGCCGCTCCCCAGGTATGGGTCGACTTAGGACTGGTGGTGATGACAAGAATTCTTTTAGCTTCTCAAAAGCTACTTGACACTGCTCTATCCAATCAAACTTTTTCACATTTCTCAGGGTTTGAGAGAATGGCAAGGACTTCACTGCCCCCACAAGACATAAACCTGCCCAACGCCGTTATCCGGCCATTAAGTTTCTGCACTTCTTTTATATTCTTCGGCAGCTTCATATCAAGTATAGCTTGTACTTTCTCCGGGTTGGCATCTATCCTCTTCTCAGAGACCATGAACCCTAGGAATTTTCCAGCTTTTATCCCAAAAGCACATTTATCCGGATTGAGCCTCATCCCAAATTTCCTAAAAATGCTGAACACTTCTCTGAGATCTCTAGGGTGGTGTTCCTCCCTCTTGCTTTTAATAATCAAGTCATCCACATACACCTCCACTATTTTCCTATCTGCCCTTGAAACATAAAGTTCATCAGCCGCTGGTAAGTGGCTCCTGCATTCCTTAAACCGAACGGCATCACCCTATAACAGTAGGTTCCCCCATCAGTGATAAAGGCCGTCTTGCTCTTGTCGGCTTGGCTTATTGGGTTCTGGTGATATCCATTGGCCACATCAATAATGGAAAAGAGCTTGTGACCCACTGTTGAATCAACCAGCTGGTGTATGCAGGGTAAAGGATAATTATCCTTTGGGCAGGCCTTGTTCAGATTTGTAAAATTCACACACATCATGTGTTTTCCATTGGGTTTTTTGACCAGCACTACATTAGCACATCAGTCTGTATGTTGGATTAGTTCAATAAAACTGACTTCTTCCAGCTTTTTTACCTCATCTGCTATTATTCTTTGCTTCTCCAGGCCAAATTTTTTCTTTTTCTGCCTTACTGGTTTTACGTTTGGGTCAACCGCGAGCTTGTGAGTGATTATGCTTGGGTCTACGCCTTTAATCTCCCGTTGGTCTATTGAAAATAGGTCCTGATTGTTCATAAAAACATTAGTGACTCTTCTCTCTGTTTTCGACTTCATTCTTCCTCCTATCTTTACTTTGGTTCTTGCCATCCCAAATTCATTCGTTACATCCCCCGGTTATGTTCTTCTCTCTCCTATGCAAGGAGTCATAATCTACTCAATGCTAAGTGTCTCTTCCTTTCCTCCCTCAGCTACTGTATAGCACTTCTAGGATGCCTCTTGGTTCCCTCTGATCACTACTGGACCCTTGGGGGTTGAAATCTTCATTATTAAGTACCTGATGCTTGTGATGGCACTTGTTTCATACAATAGGGTCTCCCCAAAATAGGGTTATAGGCCAGATCCATATCAACAATATTGAATGGTACCTTTAATGTTTTGGTCGGGCCTGGGTCCTTGCCAAACTGTATCTCCATTTCTACTATGCCTAGGGATTGTATTGGCCTGCCGCCTAGTCCCACCAATTTTACTGATTTTAGAGCCGCTAGCTTCCCTTCAATTGTCAGGTACGCCTTTTTGGTTATCAGGTTGACTGCACTTCCTTCATCCACCTGCAGTCTGCACACCCAGTATTCCCCGATCATCGCTTTAATAACTAGTGCATCATTGTGCTGCTCTTTCACATGAGCGGCATCCGTGTGATCAAATGAGACCTTAGGGAAATTGGTATCAATGGTGAACACTTGCTGTCTTTGCTTTCTCCTTGGCGGCTCTATCAATGGGTTTTCCCCCGTAATGACCCCGTAAAATTTTCATTCGATTCTCTTCCTTACTGAAGGCGGTTCATGCCTTTCTTCTTTCTTTTCTTCTCTCTCTCTCTCTCTTCTGTTCAGGCTTTGTACTGCCCACAAACTTCTTCAGTTTGCCTTTTTACACCAGTCGTTCGATTTCATACTACAAATTCCTACATTCCTCTATAGTATGGCCATGGTCCCTGTAGTATTTGTAATATTTACTTTGGTTTCTTCTGTCTTGGGACTCCACCCTCAGTGGCCTGGGCTTTGTTATCTCCTCCCCATTTTCTTTGATCCAGAGCAGGATATCCTCTCTGCGTGTAGTTAATGGTGTGAAGTTACCGCGACTCGGGTAATCTGGCTGGGTATTATAGTCAGAGCAGCTCCTGAAAGGTTATTTCCCTCATTTACTGTCACGGCCTTTGTCTCCCTTTCAGCTACTTTCTCATTTTCTCTTCATGTCTCTCCTATCATTTCTCAAGGCATCACCCAGATCTGCTTGTTTCTGGGCAATAGTGATTGCCTCATTAAAGGAGGTTGGTCTTTTGGTTATGAGCTTATTGTGCAGCTCCTGGAAGCTGGTGCCTTTTCTCAAAGCTTCTATTACTGTCTCCTTATTCAAACTTTCCACCAACATGGCTTCTTTGTTGAAACGCATAACATAATCTTTTAGGGGTTCATCTGACCTCTGAATACACCTATGCAGATCGTTTGACTTCTGTGGGGGTGAAACATTTGTTCTGTACCACTTTTTGAATGTGGTTTGCAGATCTGTGAAATTATGGATAGAAGAGTTGGGAAGCCGAAGATACCATTGCTGTGCGGCTCCCTTGAGTGTAGTGGGGAATACTCTACACTTTATGGCATCTGTTACACCATGTTGTAGGCTCATCATCGTAAGGAACTTAGCTACGTGTTCCTTTGGGTTTCCTGACCCGTCGAAGGAGTCCATTTTTGGGGTTCTGATTTTGTCTGGCAATTGCTCCAATAGGATAGCCGATGTCAAGGGGGATCCGCCGTCACTCTGGAAATCCCCATCTAGATCTCCCCTTTTCAGCCTTTTAAAAACATCTAACACTTGCCGCTCTACACCTGCGGTTGTTAACGGCCTCTCCCCTTGTGCCCCCAGCAGGTTTCTGCCCTGGCCTTTGGTAACCTCTAACTCATCACCTCCCTCTGGTGGGTAAGTTTCTGAGTTGTAGTAGTTGGGTGTTGGGGTATGATGGGTGGGTGTATAAGGGATGTAATGAGATGATTCTTAGATCGGCTAGGTATTTTGTGCGGTGGGGGTGGTGGTGGTGGTTGACCCTGTGGTCCCCAGTTTGATTGGCCATACTGCTGCAAAACCTCAGCCATTCTTTGCTGGAAAATACCAGCCATCTCCGTCATCAAATTTGCCATTGTTTCTTGCACATTCACTTGTGGTTGTATTCTTGGGTTTGGTGTTTGGGGTGAAGAAGTATGGTTGCTTGAAGGGTTTGAATTGTCACTGGTATTGTGGTATTGAATCTGGGTTGCGTGGGTATTAAGAATCTAGCTGAGACTCTTTGATTAGAGGTATGGGGATGTTGGTAGGTGATATTTGTTGTAGGGACTGTGGGTGTCTAGTCAAAGAACGGAACACCGTCGTTCCTAGCAAAAGGTCCTTGAGGGACATTTACTATTGTCCCCACCGGTATCCCGGTGACAGTGTTATTATCGACGTTCTCTGCACCACCTGATGGATTTAGGTTATCCATGTGAGTATCTACTCGCTACTTCCGATCTCAATGACTCGCGGGTCTTAAGTGTTGTCTAGCGAGTCTTTGCAAGACAAACAACAGGTTAGAATACGTCGGGACTGGGGGGTTCTGTTCGTACTCCGATGCTTAAGTCAGTGAATAGTACCAGAAAATAGAGAATAGATGGGCTTAGGGTTTTTTTGAAGAATAGAATTACCTCACATATCCTTGTACTATTCTTTATATAGTATGTTCAAAGAATCTAGGGTTTTGGGAGCACCTGCTAGATTTCTTACAAGTGTCCCCTTGGTCCCCCATTCAATTGATATTCTAGAAAGATGCCATTTTTTATTACATAGTATTTGACCTAATTCTAGCCCAATATCTATTACTCTATTAATTCTTATTTTGTCTTTACGTATTTTTTAGAATTAAGTTCAGGTTATTATCTGATGGACAAATTAGATACCCTCATTTAGTATAAGTGTGTGTGTGTGTATATATATATATATATATATCCTCACTAATTATAAGTGTGTGTGTGTGTTTGTTGGCTTCATGCTTTGCCAAATTTGGTACTACATAAAATAGGCTTCTATGCATTAACTTTTCACGATTTTATACGGTATAAAAGGTGTTGTATTATTTAAAATGATTTTTTTACCAAAGGAGGTCGTTTCTTCTCTCCGATTGGGGTTGTGCATAGGTTGGTTCGATTTGGTTTGAGCCAGACCAAAAACGATCGGTTTTTAGTCGAAGGTGAACTAGAACTGAACTGAATCGATTAAGGGGTCAAATTAAAAATCAAATTATCCAAAAAAGTCGGTTTAGTTCGGTTTGGTCGGTTTGAGATTTTTAATATTTTTATTTTTTATATATGTTTATAATAATTTATTATACTTTTATATATATTTGATTTATAAAAAAATTTCAAAAACTTATTTTTAAGTATATAATATAAAATTATATATAAAACATATGTAAATTAAATAAAAATTAAAAAAATTAAAATATTTCAAAATAAACTTTGCTTTTTTGATCGGTTCAGTTTTTCAAATAAAAAAACAGAATTGAAAACCATAATTCTTAAAATTCAAAAACAACTAAACCGAATAACTAAATAAACCGAATCATTTTTCACAATTTAGTTCTGTTACTCGGTCCGGTTCAGTTTTTACACACCCCTATCTCTGATTTCCATGCATTTTGTCACTTAATGTTAGTTCCACTGATGCAAGAGTGACTTTATTCCTTGTACCAATTGTATAGAAATTACAACCATAAATTTTAAACTTCATAAGTAAAAAGAAAGTTATGAACTTCATGTGAAATCCCTATTTTAATCTTTATTAAATTTTTGTCTTCTGATATCAAATCTTTAAAGCTTATATACCAAACTACTTGTTTTTCTTATAAACAACTTTAATACAGATTTCGTTCTAAAAAATTCAATATAAATATATTTAAAGATTAAATTACCATATTTTGGTTTTAGCAATGTTAATAATTTTTCTTAACTGACCCTTTAATTTTTAATTGTTTTGGTTATATCTTGTCAGATTACTAATTATATGATACACCCTATTATCTGCAGGAGCTATTGATACCCCTTCTATTGTCTGATTTGTTTGTTGTACTTGTACTAGATTTATTCTGTCTATCAGGTGAGTGGTAATTATAGTACATGATAAATTTTGTGTTATACTGTATTTTTATCGTAAAAATAACTATTTACAATATTTATATAAATTGTGTTCATATATTATATATGTGCAAACTGAATCATTTCATTCTTATTTTTAAATTACATTTATCTGAATTTCCTCTTGATAATATTTTTATAAATTTATTTAATATTTAAATCACTAATGTTGAAATTAAATATTTTAATAACGCTCTTGTATGTTAGAACGTTTAGGTTTCTAGGAACAGGCCTTTAATGCATTTTGTAAACTGTTCGTTTGTTATCTGAACTGAACTATGCAGTCCATGATTATTTAAATTATTTTTGAATATGTTTATTATACATATATTCTGATCTACTATCCAATTTAATTACTTAATTGGACTTTAAACATTTATTTTAAGTACTGAATCTGTTATTTGATATTTGTTAACTGTTTGGATTTCTATTTAATTGATTGTATATACATATGAAAATGTTTAAATTATATTAATGGCTTTCAAACCAGTACATGTGTTCAGTTATATATGTTATCTGGTATCAACGTCTCGCCGTGTAGGCCATCATGGCACCGGGTGCATTTTGCTTCTTGCATCATTTACATTATTAATTGCATTAGAGCATCTGCATTGATACTGAGATGGAGGAGTTCAGTATATCTGTTTGGTAGTGCACTTACCTTTTCTGGCCTTTAGTGATGTGGACTATGATCACCCTGTTCTATTGTACCATGTATTTTATTTTTACATATTTTTTTAAATAAACTGAATTTATAATATTTTTTTGATGTGATTTAGAATTAGAAATAGATTGTGAAATTATTCGTGTGTCTGTCTATTCCCTTATGTTGTGTGCTATAATTATCATTCACTCGGCTTTATTAGCTCAACACACATTTCTGTTATTTTTTTTTCAGATCAGTAGATTTTCTGTTGCTAGTCCAAGCTATTGATTTTCTTGAAGGAATCATTCGGTTTATTTTATGGTACAGCCCGACTTCTTTCTTCTCGGGCAGACTTTGTTATTTAAGTTGTTCAGTTTTATTTGAATAAATCTATATTCAGTAGAACTTTGTAGTTTACGTTGGGAGTTATTATTTGGAATTTATTTCAGTTTTCAGATTTTATTTTGGAATTTAATATTATTAGTAGACTTTCCTTTCAGTTATTTGTTTTGTGTTAGGCTTGTATATGTTAATTTATTATTGTATGCGTCGGTCACAATTCGGTTTTGGGTCGTGACACTTGGAGTATTCATTAAGAAATCGGTTAAATATCTATTTTTTTTATTTGACCATGGAGATTAAAGTGCACCCGGTCCTTTTCTACTCTTTTTTTTGTATTTCTCTAACATTGAATTCACACTCTCCACTTCCTTTCTCAAATAAGTAACTCTAGCCTTATGATAAGTTAGGGGCTTTAATCCCCTACCATGCTCATCAATTTTTTCAACCATACAAGAAAACAAAGGACTTTTGACCAAAACAAAAGGCAATGCATGTCCATACAAGAATCTACATATACTTTGAATTATGAGTTCTCTATTTTTTACAAGTGCATTCAAAGATTGTTGGTTGACACCTTTCCCTTTAGTCATAAATGCATCAATGGTAGACTTTCTTTTATTTTTTAAAATTTGAACTCCTATTTCATCTTCACCAAATTCTTCCAAATATTCTATGGTTTTTTTGTAGATTTTTGCTCTAGCTCACTTACAATTTTAATGCAAAGTTCTTTCAAATTTTCTAGACATTAAGTACAAGGAGCAACATTATTATGGTCACCCGCAAAATGATGTTTCATTTTCTTAATTCCTCTCCATCTATCTAGTCCACAATAGTTACATTTTAAATGCATCCTACTCTCACCAATTCTAGTACAATGTTCTCAAATAGGATCAGTTACCGTAGGTCCCTTTGATTTTGGTGCCATGCTCAACAATATAAAAATAACCTACAAAAGTAAAATAGAACGTAATAAAAAAATACAATCATGCCTTCAAAATCAAATAGCCCTAATTTAATTATTAAAAAAAAGTAACAGTGATGTAACGTTTTAATTTTTACTGTCAAATTTTGTTTCTTTCTCAAATGATCCAAAAACTAATAAAACATTATTATAGTGTTAGAGACATGTAAACTATACAAGTTGATTATAAGTATCTTTCTTTTAAAGTTTTTTTCTTTCTAATATTTGTCAAACTTACAATTCTTTTTTCATTATCAAAAATCCAAAAGTTACATCTTCAATTCTTTTAAAGAAGAAAAGGAGAAAGCTTTCGGGCCTTTTTAAAAAGAAATAATAAAAGACCAAAGATTATGATGAAGAAGAAAGTAAATACCTTTTTGTATAATGAAGAGATGATCATCTTCTTGTAACAGAGAGAATTGTTTTTTTTTCTTTTTTGTTAAGATTTGTTCCCTAATTTATCTCCATAATCTTAGGGATTACCTCCTTGATTTACTAGACTGTATATAATTCATAGTTTCCAAGATTGTAGTAATTGATTTCTTAATTATTGTAAATGTCCATAAATGTAAGTTAGTATGACTATATATTTGTATAGAACTGTTAAATACGAATATCAATGAATACAATCAAATAAGGCTTTGCCTTAATTTCTTTCAAGTTGGTATCTGAGCCAATCTTCTTTCGTTTCATTGATCCTTAATTAAATTCTTTTTCATTCTTAAAAATATGAGTGAGTAAGGTGTTGAATCATCTAGTTCAAAATCAGTTTCTATTGTTGTTCAATCTGAATGTGTTTTTAATGTAGAAATCACCCTTAATGAATCAAATTATGATGTGTGGCCGCAATTAACGGAGATACATATAGCTGAAAGGGAGAAGCTCTCTTATATCATGGGCAAAATAAAACTCCCTCTTGAATCTGAAGATGGATATGAGAGGTGGTACACCGATAATTAGAAGGTGAAAAGATAGTTTTGATGTCCATGAATTTAGAAATTATGAAGTGGCACCTCCGTGTACCAATAGCTCGTGAAATTTGAGTGCTTCATCAAAGACTTTCTATGATGAAGGTGATGAGTTGGAGGTTTTCACCCTTAATCAAAAGGATTTTTCCAATAGACAAGGTGGGAAGTCCCTTACATAATATTATGGAGAATTAACTAAAGTTTTTCAGGAGTTGGATCATCGAGATAAAGTTGTTATGAAAGATCTTGATGATGTTGATCCATACCAGAAGTCGGATGAACGACTAAGGGTGCATATTTTTCTTTCTAGTTTAGACGGAATTTTTGAACAGGTTCTTGGAGAGATCTTGCACAAAAAACTAGTACCAGATCTAGAAGAAAGTTATGCACAAATCCGAAGAGAGGCGGCACACCAAACAACATTAAAGAAGGATAAGAAGATCTCTGAAGCAATATGAATGGTGTTTTGAAACAAACTAAAGGCTACTAGTGATGCTGAAAAGTATTGTACCCATTGTAACTGAGCTAGACATCTCAAAGATCGTTGTTTTGAGCTTGTGGGGGTATCCAAATTGGTGGGATAATAATCGGGCACCATGAAAGAAGGATTGCAAATGGAAGCCTACTGTCATTGTTGCTAAAGCAGGTATAGATGATAAATTGTATTGAAACAACCTCTAGGTAGCAGCTCTAAATAATTATGGTAAGATTTCTACACATATTTCTAATAGTGCATGGATAATTGATTCTTGTGCTATTGATCATGTCACATTTGATTGTAGACAAGTTAATGGTCTTAATCCATCCTAAAAACATTTGTGTTTACTGCCAATTATGGTAAAACCCCAATCAGTGGGAACAACTTTTTAACCCTTACTAATACTCTTAATCTTGACAATGTTTTTATTATCCCGTCCTTAGATTATAATATTTTGGCAGTTTCTCAAATTACTTAAGCCTTATCTTGTGTTGTTATTTTTTGGCCTGACCATGGTATGCTTAAGGATATCCAAACAAAGAGGATGACTGGTTATGGTACTAGGAAAGGGAAGCTGTATTATTTAGAATTGAGGAAAAAAACATGGACAAGTGACAACAAGTTTTGGCAATGGACAGTCCTGAAGGGGAGAAGAAAAGGTTTGAACTTTAATTATGGCATTGATAGTTAGGACATGCATCTTTTGGGTATTTTAAAAATTGTTCATTGGTTTGTTTAAAAATATTGATGTTTCTAGTTTTCATTATGAAGTTTGTGAACTTGCTAAGAGTCATTGTGTCTCTTATCCACTAATTTTGAATAGAAGTCTCATTCCTTTTATGATTATTCATTCTAATGTATTGGATCCTTCAAAAGTTTCCACTCTAGGAGGAACCCGTTTGTTTATTACTAGGATGACTTGGTTGTGGATTATGAAGTTTAAGGGAGAAGTCAATCTCTTATTTCAAAGATTTCATAAAATGGTTAAGTCTCATTACAAGGCACAAATTCATGTTCTTCATAGTGATAATTTTTTTAGGGGGGGGGGGGGGTATATAATAGTTATGACCTTAAGCATTTTTGGAGGAACATGGAATTGTTATTCAAATAACTTGCCCATATACACCTCAACAAAATGGCATTTCTGAGAGAAAAAATCATCATCTTCTAGAAGTGCTACGTGCTTCATTGTTCAAAGCTCATATGCCATCATCCTATTGGGGTGAAACTCTTACCTCTGCAATGTATTTGATCAATCAAATTCCCTCTCATTCCATTGATTTTTAGACACCACTCCAAGCGCTTTAAAAAATGTGTAAGTGCCCCTAATGTCCCAAATTTACAGCCTCATGTGTTTGGATGTGATGTCTTGTTCACTTACATAAACATCAATGTCACAAATTAGCCCCACTAACATTGAAGTGTGTGTTTGTTGGTTATGCTATACACTAAAAGAGGTATAAGTGTTATCGTCCTCCAACTTGATGAATGTTTGTCACATTGGATGTGATTTTCCATAAGAACTTGATATATTTTTCCTCTCAGTTTGAACTTTAGAGGGATAATTATAAGGAAATTCAGACTCTTGACAAAACTAATATTGAAACTGATCTGGGTAAAGAAGTCCTTGAATCGATAGGTATGAGTCCAATTGTTGAAGATACTTGTCCATTAATTGAATCATTTGGTCCAAGTCTGATTGTATTGGATGAAGAAGTTAGTACATTGGATGTAGGAGTTGATCCA
The DNA here is from genome assembly GCA_948193215.1 of Bocquillonia castaneifolia. Taxonomy (NCBI): domain Eukaryota; kingdom Viridiplantae; phylum Streptophyta; class Magnoliopsida; order Malpighiales; family Euphorbiaceae; genus Bocquillonia; species Bocquillonia castaneifolia. Next base: position 17,186 of record CANYLF010273625.1, read on the forward strand.
TCAAATTCCCTTTCTGAAATTGTAACATCCCCAAATTTAATTACATGCATTAGTGGTTAATTGGCATCATTAGTATGTTTAATTTTGTTAATTGTAGATTATCCATTGATGATTATGTGTAGGAGGGGTGTAATTGAAAGAAATAATAGTTGGAGGTAGTTATATGGTAGAGTTTGAAAATTTGAGGAGCTATTGGTAAATTTTTCTTTAATTTTTGATTAAAAGTCAAATATTATCTTTTG
>CANYLF010273647.1:0-16844 GCA_948193215.1 Bocquillonia castaneifolia
CTTGGTGGATAGTGGAACCCCAAATTGTGTATTTGGGAGAGTGGATGTAGGACAAGTTGGGTCCGGGCCACTATAAATCTTTTGTGTTCTTCTTCTCATCTCTAATCCATTCTTGAAGCAATTTTTTTTTCTATTCCACACCAATTCACCCCCATTCTTGGGTTGTACAATTGGTGTCAGAGCCTTGTTGCTCATTTTTACCTTAATTGGGAGTTAAATATCAAGCATGGGGAGTGAGGGTGGATTGTATGGTCTCAAGCCTTCTTTTAATGGTGTTGACTTTGCATTTTGGAAGATTAAAATGCAATGTTATCTTGATAGTGATGTAATAGATGCTTAGGATTGTATAGAGGAAGAATGGAAGCCACCCACCAAAAGGAACAATGGAAAACAAGTGGAGATTCCAAGAGAAAATTGGAATGAAAATGATTTACATATGTTTTCTTCAAATTTTAAAGCAATGCATGTTTTAAGAAGCTCTTTGTGTGATGATGCTTATATTAAGATTTCTCCAAGCTCAAATGCTCATGATATATGGAAATCTCTTAATTCCATATATGGTCCCAACAATTGTGGTATAGTTGATGTATGCATAGACATTGAAGAAAATTTCTCACAACAACAAGAAGAGTATGAGGCTAAAGATGAGAACTCTTATGAGGAAAGCTCTCAATGTTGTTCAATTAATGACAATGCTTGTTTGATTGCTCTTATGGTTGAGGAAGAGGAGTCACAATTTAGAAGAGATGGAAGCATGGCATGTTCAACTTCCTCAAGTTCAAGTAGACAATTAAATGAAGATGACGTCAATGAGGTAACATCAAACTCTTCCACTTCTAATTGTGATTATATGAATGATGATGATGATGTGCTTTCATTTGACGAATTGTTAAATGGATACATGGTTATTCATAATGATCTTGAGAAAGCAAAAAAAGGAAAAGAAAATCTTTAAAAATCAAATTGATGATTTGAAAGATAAAATCAAAGTTTTACAAGATGAAATTTTTTCCTTAACTTTGTCTAAAAATGATTTACAAAAAGACAAAGATGTATTTGAGAAAAGGTCTCAAACTTTGGACAATATTTTCAAAGAAAAAGGATTTCTCAAAAAGGAAAATGATGAATTAAAATATTCTTTTTCAAAGCTTTTAAAAGAAAAAGAAAATTTGGATATTTCTCTTGCCTCTCAAGGATCATTATGCATAAGGCATAAATCAACTAGTGATCATCCAACAACATCATCGTGCACCACAACATTGACTAGAGCAAAGCATGATAGAGCACAATCATCCACTCACAAACATAAAAATGCTAGATGAATGCATGTGCACACTAAATCTAAATCTAATCATGCATTCATGTATAGGCCTTATAGAAAGCAAAAACCTTATAGGCCAATTGCTTCTAAAAGTCAACATTCATATGGTCATGTTCCTAAGAAACATCATTCTTTCCATAATTATCATTTGAAGCATAACAATGATGTTCTTAAATGAAAAGATTGCAAAAGAAATAATTCTAAAAATGCATGTACATTTCATGGTTATTGCAATTATTGTCATGCATATAGGCATAAAGCATACTTTTGCAATTCTAGGAAAAGAGCCAATCATGCATCACCACATAGAGATAGAATTAACATGTCATTTAATGGATATTGTTTCTATTTTGGTGATTTTGGTCATATTTCCTACAAATGTGCTATGAAAAGTAAAGAATCCAAAACAAAGTTGGTTTGGGTTCCTAAAGGCACATCTACAAACATTAAAAGACCCAAGTATCTTTGGGTACCAAAAGTGTCAAATTAATTTGTTTTGTAGGAAATTAAATCCATCAATCAAATATGTATATTATGCATTCTTGATTGGTGGATACAAAGGTTCAATGTAAATAAGGGAACATATAATGGCATGACTAAGTGGAAAGCAAAGGAAAATGCCATTACTTGCTAAGGATGTTGAAAGCATGGACACCTCAAACCGGATTGTCGAAAACCAAAGAGGAATGCTTTTAAGAGCACTTGGGATGATGACTCAGCAAATGATGATGAAGCCAATAAGATTTCAAATTCTTGCTTCATGACACAAGAAGACTCTTCTTAAAAGGTATGTTCCACATCTCTCTTGTTATTATTGTGATGATTCTTGTGGTGATCATGATGATTGTGTTGATTTTTAGCAAAATGAACGTTTGGAATCTTGGCCAATTTTTAATATTTTAGACATGTAAATCGCGGCCATGATTTACATTGTCGCGGCCGTGATCAACGTTAACGTTGAATTTTTTAAAAAAAAAAAGCTTCTATTTTGTATGTCATGCCCGCAATTAAGGAAATCGCACCCTCAATATTAGAAAACAGAAGGCACATTTCAAAGGCGTTTTCTGGATCATTAGTTCGCGCCTGTAATTCTCAATATCACGGCAGCGATTAAGTTTTTTTTCAAAATCCTTAAAAATCAAATGAATTTCAAAGTTTACAAAATGTTTTTGTAAAATTCAAAGTTTTTTATGATGATTTAACCTTGTTCTTCAAAGTTTCCCAATCTAAAGACTCTACTTTGTAGATTTTAGATGAAGAAAATAATTCTTTTAAAATGGAAAGTTTTTTTAGCTTAAATCTTTCATTTCAATTTTTTTAAAGGGATTTAAAGCTTTTGTTCAAACTTTTGTTTTTCTCAAAAGATCATCATGTGATAATTTGGCCTAGTATGCACAAATGAGTCATTTAGCTCAAAATTAACTATTCTTGTGAAATCATCCACATCTTATCTCTTCATATTTCTTGTTGCTAATCCTAAAGCTCATTTCTCTAAGGATAAGGAGGATAAGGTCCAAAGACCAATGGCTAAGCATCATATGATTGACAAGTCTAATCTTAATAGCTCTAAAGCTCATGCTTCAATAGTTTCTAAAATCAATCATAGGCATGCATTCATATACACATATGTATGAACACACAAAGCACATAATCATGTTTTATATTCTTCCTTGTTTGCTCATTATGCATGTGTGTGTGTATTTATATATGTTTGTAACTATGTATGCCCCCTTGCAAAGCTTTATTAAAATTTGTGAATTCCTTTAAAAGTTCAACGTCATTATTGCTTGAAGGATAATCACCAAATTGTTTTTAATGCTTTGAAAGGAAAGTCCATTTGATACTTATTTCAATGGACACTTTAAATGCTAACCCCAAAGGATCCATATTTATTTGGATAACAAAGAGCTTGTGAGCTCCTTTTCTTGTAGATGTATTTGAAATCAACAAATGGTGGCATGCATAATGGTGCATTGATTATTGGAAGGTCCAACAATGATCTTTGGGAAGTTTAGCAACGATCATGACAAACTAACAATGATCATGGAAATTCAAAATTCAAGCCATATCAATCAAGTGCACATTGATAATGGATTTTCAAAGTACATTTCAAGAAAAGGAAGAAGGAGTAAGATTAAGGGGGAGCCTATTAGCATGAAAAAGTTTGTAAGACAAGCTTCTTTCAACTAATATTTTTTTTGGTAAGTGCTTAACACATCATATCTTCTTAAAATATGAGTAAAAATGTGTTTAAGCATACATGTGCCATGGACCATGTTAGGTGGTTTCTATCTTTGTGACTTGATAGCATTTTATTTTCACAAGGGAAGCTTGAGATATATTATTGAATTAATTATTGGATTTCATATCTCATGCACTTTTCAGCATTATATTTTATGCTTACATCCTTTTGCAGTATCATAAGGCATGTGTTTAATCCTTGATCTTTATAGCCTTATCATGCTTGGTATGTATATGCATTTTGCTATCATGTTATCATTGTTCATTTCTCTTTATGTGATATATTTTATGGCATTCGTATTCTCTTTGATGATTTTTAAGTTTATGAGAATACTTGCATTCACATGCTCCCTTTTTCCTTTGTTTTTAATTGATTTCAAGTTTTTTTTAAAAAAAAAGGGGAGTTGTTTCATGGTCATATCTTGCTTGTATATCTTATCCTCATCTTATACATATTCATATAATTTATCTTCCTTATTTATGACATTATTTGAAAGTAGTGTTGATTTGAGGGGGAGATAAATTAATTTTGAATATGCATGGATTATCTTTGTAGAGGAAAAGATATATGAATCATTTCTAGTATAATCATCTCACGCACAATGCTTTTTTTTTTTTTTTTGCATTTTTTAAATGATGATTGAATTAGTTTTTTTTTTCAATTTCTCTCTCATGTTTTAACTCTTTTATTGTCTTTATCATTCATGTTCTATCCTTGGTTCAAGGACTGATTGGATTGAGATGTATCTTTGAACTCATTTTCACTTAGATTGGATAATTAAGCATAATAGCTAAAATTTAATTTTGGAAATAAATGTTTTCCCTTTTGTATTCTATTTATGCCTTGTCCTTTTGAGTTGACAAAGGGGGAGAAAGTCTTGGATCTTCATTGGACTGGATATGTTTTAAAACTTGTGTGAAAAGGATTTTTTTGTTGGAAATTTGTTTTTACAAACTTATGCACAAGTCGAGGGGATGCAATCAATTCCATTAACTACACACTTTTAGCAAAGTTTTAAAACCTTTTTACTGCCCTTAAGGTTATTGGGTTGTCAAACTCAAAAGGATTGTTGGCCTTCTATCATCTTTGTTTTGACTTTAACAACTCTTACTTGCTATCTAATTGAGCTTCTAAGTGTGCAGGTTGTATTTCATAAAGTTAGCTCGATGATTAAAAAGTGACGTATAAATCACGCCAGCGATATAGTGGATCACGCCCATGACAAAGTGTCCTAGAAAGTGTTGAGACTTATGTTTCTAAATGTACACATTAAAGGAAGCTCACCTTCGCGACCAGGCATATCGCGTCCGTGATACAAAATCTCGCCCTCGCGAATAAGAACTACAATATACAAAGATTGAGGCTAAAGCTCTGTTTCCCGACCGTGACATTTGTATCGCCCCCGCAAAAAGGTGACAAAAGTTCCAGTAGCCACAGCCTTATCTACGAAGGTTGGTTGTGTCTGCGATATGGAAATCGCCCCCGCGGCTAAAACATGTCACACTTACGAATGTGAAATCACCCGTGATTTCAGGCACTTTTATTTGGGAAAATCCAAGGTCTCTGCATCCTATATCACGTCTGTGATATTGCTATATCTTCCATATCGCACCCGCGACTCAAAGGAATTTTTTTTTTGGGGATTGCAAGGTGCTATTTTTTAAACAATCATAGGATATCCCAACATAAGCATTCATATCTCTGTCTTATATTTTATTTATTTTTATACCTTCCATTACTCCTTTACTTCACCCTTCTTAATGGAATCCAAAAAGGGGAAGAAGTATTTGGTAAGTATTTGGTCATCTATACTAATGTTTTTTCATCATCAAAAAGGGGGAGATTGTTGGCCCCAAGGACCTCAATGTTGTTATTGTGATTTTGATGATACAAAACATTATGTAATACTAATATGTTTGCTAAGTGCTTTTCTAGGTAATTGATGCAAAGCAAGCATATGAGAGTTGTTGATGAAGATTATTGAAGTAATGGAAAGTGTATGAAGTTTATAAGAGATGTCAAAGCTCTTAAAATGTTAAAACTCTTGAGCGTGATAGTGATATATATAAAGATTGTGCATATCGATTAGAAGATCACTTGTCTTTATACGTGGTCACGCCTTAAAAGAGGTGATGAGCTTTGATGAATGCTTATGTGCTTGGATAGGTTCAAGTGTTATCCTAAGAAAACACTTAGGTTAAGGGCTAGCTTAAGCTTATGTGTGAACATTAGCTTAGGTGGATAGGTTTAAGTGTGAACCTAATGAAAACACTTAGGAAAAGGTGAGAGCTTGGAGTTTAGAACCTTAGGATGTGGTTTGAAGAGTTTGGTAATGGTTAAGCTTGATTGAAGAATCGAGCTTTGAACAAATCCAAAAAAAGCCAATTATGGGACTGCAGACTAAGCCGGTTTTTGGAGTCGCTTTTGGCACATCTACTGAAATGCTATATATTCGGATTATATATGGATGGAAAGCTACGGAAGTCTACTTTCTAGATCAAAAACTAAAATTCAATTTGGAGCATTAATTTTGGAGTAAAAACCATCTCCATAATGCTCTCATAATATCTTTCAAACATAGAATTAATTTCTTTGTAATTTTTGCATATTTTTTGTTGTGTGTAGGTAGTTAGAACTCTAGAGCATTTGTTGCTTGGGCTGAGTGATCTTTCTACCTTGTACAAGTGTCAATCTTTGTGAGGATTGGGAAACACTTGGGTTGGGTTTGGTGTTATCCTTGTAAACACTAGGTTTGGTGTAATCCTTGGTAAACACTAGGTTTGGAGAGAACCTTAGAATTCTCTTTGTAAAGGTTGAAGATAGCCTTTTAAATCTTCATTGTAAAGGTCGTGAGATAGCCTTTGAAATCTCACATTGTAAAGGTTGGAGATAGCCTTAGAAATCTCTATTGTTAAGTTCATGAGATAGCCTTTGAAATCTCACATTGTAAGGGTTGGAGATAGCCTTTTAAATTTCCTTGTAATACTTGGTGGATAGTGGAACCCCAAATTGTGTATTTGGGAGAGTAGATGTAGGATAAGTTGGTCCGAACCAGTATAAATCTTTTGTGTTCTTCTTCTCATCTCTAATCCATTCTTGAAGCAATTTTTTATTTTCTATTCCGCACCAATTCAGCCCCTCCCCCCTTTTGGGTTATACAGCGTCATTGCAACTTTTCCTTTGAATGGTGTTCTAGAACTTGAGCTACGAATGCGTTCCATTCCTCTAGCATTGAAGGATAGAGCCAAAACTTGGTTAATGAACTTGCCTGAAGGTTCTATGCGGAGTTGGGATGATGTCTACAAGAAATTCATCATCAAATATTATTCATAAGGCAAGACTACTGAGCTGCGAACCAAGATTAGCACTTTTTGCCAAAATGATGAAAAACTTTTCCATGAAGCTTGGGATAGATTCCAAAGCTATCTTACTCATTGTCCACATCACCAATACCCCACTAATATCTATTGGTGACATTCTTTTATGATGATTTGTGTGATAATGGGCAGAATTTGGTGGACACTCATGTCAGTATTGGTATGGGTGAGAAGACTTCTGAGGAGATGTGGGATATCTTTAAGATGCTTGCTATATACCAACTCTCAAATGAAAGCTGGTAGGAATAGGAGGAATCGTTCTGGTGATCAGTCATCTTTTGAAGTGCTCAACCATGTGGCTGACCTTACTAAGCATGTGAAAATGTTGTTGGCTAGGGAGCCAACTCACTCTAATCCTTCTACCAATGAAGCTTGCTATTTTTATGGTCAACTTGGGCATGCATCTGCCAACTGCACTTATGATGGAAATCAAAATGGAGAGGAGGCAAATTATGTGGGCAACTATGGGAACCGTCAACCTAGGAATGATCCGTATTCTGATGCTTATAATCCGGGTCGGCGCAACCATCCAAACTTTGCTTGGAAGGATTCAAATCAGCCTAGTCAACCTTAACAAGGAGCTCCTAGATTCTTACTAAGACAACCATATCAACCCCCACGTCAACAAGTGTCGCCTCAGCAACAAGCGCAACAACCGCCTCAACAACAAGCTAAGCCTTCTTTCGAAGACATGGTGCTCAAATATATGGGAAATCAAGCCACTATTGTGAAGCAACAAGGAGTCACCATTCAAAATATAGAGCGACACATTGGACAACTAGCTAAGCAATTGTAAGAAAGACCTCAAAGTGTGTTGCCTAGCAATACAGTTGTCAATCCAAAGGAGACGGTGATGGCTATTCAATTGAGGAGTGGCAAGGCATTGGAGGAGGCATATGAAACAAAGCAAGGTGATAAAGGGGAAGATTTGGCACCACCTACAAAGGATGACAAAGAGTCAAGCGAGCAAGTAGAGCAACCTAGGGAGAAAGAGGTGGTTACTAACCTTGTTGTACCACCGGTTCCTTTTCCCCAAAGGCTAAAGAAGAGGAAGGATGAGGAGAATTTCAACAAATTCTTAGAGATGTTCAAGAAGATTCAAATCAACATTCCATTCACCGAAGCCATTGCTCAAATACCTTCCTATGCAAAGTATTTGAAGGAGATTGTGAGTAGGAAGAAAAAGTTGGAGGAGAAAGCTACTATAGCTTTAACTGAAGAATGCAGTGCCATAATCCAGAGTCATTCTAAGCTACTTACAAAGATGACAGACCCATGGAGTTTTATGATTCCTTGCAATATTGGTTCATTTACTATTGATAAGTGTTTGTGTGATTTAGGTGCTAGCATTAATTTGATGCCTTTATCTCTATTCAACACTTTGGAGATTGGTGATTTAAAGCCAACAAGGGTGTCATTGAAACTCGCTGATAGATCGGTGAAATATCCTGAAGGAATCATTGAGGATGTTTTAGTTAAAGTCGGTAAATTTTACTTTCCTGTTGATTTCTTGGTTATGGATATTGGTGAGAACATAGATGTACCTATTATTTTAGGATGTCCTTTCTTAGCAACTACTGGTGCTTTAATTGATGTGAAAAATGGTAAATTAACTTTGCAATTAGGTGATGCTAAAGAAGAATTTGATGTGTTGAAAGCTGTTAGACATTTTGATTCCATTGAGAATTTAGATGCTTGTTTTATGGTTGATGTGATTGATCCTTTATTGGAATTGCAATGTGTTAAGGAAATATCTAATGATCATCTAGTAACTTGTTTGTAATTGAGTTTTGACATGCAGGATGATGATGAGGACCTTAAAACTCAAGCTCAATATCTGGAAGGGCGAGGATTTATTCGTAGGGAGAGGTTTGAACCTCTTGATCGACCACCCAAGGAGGATAAACCTACAACACCTTCCAAGTTAGAACTTGCACCTTTACCCACTCACTTGAAGTAACTGTTTCTAGATAAAGAGGAAACCTTGCCGATCATTGTGTGGCCTGATTTGACAAAGCTTGAGGAGCAGAAAGTCATTGAGCCTCTATGGAAGTATCCCTAGGTACTTGCTCGATCTTTGGGGGATATAAGAGGCAATAATCCAGCCTTTTGTACTCACAAAATCCTTATGGAGTTGGATCATAAGCCAACCGTGCAACCTCAAAGATGCCCTTCAATCCAAATATGAAGGAGGTAGTCAAGGCCGAGGTGATTAAATTGCTTGATGCTGAAATTATTTATGCTATTTCAGATAGCATGTGGGTTAGCCCGGTGCAAGTGGTTCCGAAGAAGGGAAGCATGACGGTGGTTACTAATGAAAAGAATGAGGTGATTGCCATGCGCACGGTTAATGATTGGAGTGTATGCATTGATTATAGGAAGCTCAATTCGGTGACTCGTAAGGACCATTTTCCTCTACCATTCATTGATCAAATGCTTGAGCGTCTTGCGGGTTATAAGTTTTATTATTTCTTGGTGGCTATTCGGGTTATAACCAAATCCCCATTGACCCATTGGATCAAAAGAAGACTACATTTACATGTTTTTATGGTACATTTGCATTCCAACGCATGCCATTTAGATTATGTAATGCCCTCATGACTTTTCAAAGGTGTATGATGGCTATCTTCTCCGATATGGTTGAAGACATTATTGAAGTCTTCATGGATGACTTTTGTGTCTTTGGGAACTCTTTTGATGCATATTTGGCTAATTTGGAGAAGGTTTTAGCTCGATGTGAGGAAGCTAACTTGGCATTGAATTGGAAGAAATGTCATTTTATGCCTCATAAGGGTATAGTCAAAGGGCACAAGATTTTTGAAAAGAGGATTGAGGTTGATCATGCAAAGATTGAAACGTGTAGGTGTAAAGGTCCAACAAGCATTCTAACTTACTCCTCCTTTAGGTTGTTAGGGTAAAACCTTCCAGTCTCAATCTCAACCAGGTACCCAATCCAGATCAATTCCCCTAGCTTCTTGGTAAGAGTATGGCACTCATTAGTGTGATGCCTATCTACTTGGTGGTACTTGCAGTAGGTGAACTTCTTGTACTTGGAGGAGATTGGGTCAGGAGTATACTTGGCTTTACAGGGTTCAATCAAGTTCCAGCTTCTGAGGTACTTAAAGACTTGAGACAGAGGGTTATAGATATCAAGGAAGTCCTCACATCTTCTAACTAACTTAACTTGTTCCTCGAATCCAGGGTTGTCATTTTTCTTAACATTTTTGGACAGGCCGACTTAACCTCATTCTTAACTAACTTTTGCATCTGGCTCATCAATCTTTTGACAACACTAACAGTCTTAGCTTAGTCTATCATGGTTTACAGGGATCAACTAAGGCTGCAAAATAGAGGGTTAGGATGGCATGTTTGAATGCAAGATGCATGTATACATGAAATGCAAATGCATGACAAAGAAAACAAGGCAAACATTAGTTTAGAATCATAAGAAATACCCTTTGGACATTCCCCATCCGTTCCAAAGGGTAATCCTGTAGCAATCATAAATACTATCCTCTGAATGTCCCCAGTCATTCCAAAGGGTAGACCTTCCAACCATATTTCTCCCACACATGTGTAGATCTGGTGAGTCACTTTTCCTATGATTTTTGGCTTTGGGCCTTTACATCAACAGGGGATGCAAGTATCGATGTGTGTGTGTGTGTGTGTGTGTGTGTGTGTGTGTGTAGCTTTCAACATCCAAACCAAACAATAAGTCATTATGACGTCCTTATCCTATGCCTTTGCTCTTAACGAGTTCTTGTTATTCCCCATGTTCTAGGGCCATCTTAGCATTAATCAGGTACAATTAGGCCAACACTTTGACATCCCTTTCACATTGGTAGTAATCAAGGTTACTCTTCTTAAATCTTAAAATTCCCTATGTTCCAGGGCTGTCTTAGCATTAACCAGGTATAATTAGGTTAATACTTTGACATCCCTTTTACACAAATAGTAATCATGGTTTGATTTAAGGGCGATAACATTGGACTAGGTCAAAATAATGGCATCAAACAACAAGCAATATTTGGTATAATCCTAGGGGAAATTACTAAGTTCAACTATATGTGGGCTTAGTCCAGTTGAAGAGGTTTAAAAGGCTCCCACAATGGTCGAAACATCCTATTAACCATTACTAAGATGGTAGGAGTTTGGCCTGGATTCCCCATTAACAACAACCCCTTAACCATTACTAAGATGGTAGGCATAGTAGGAGTCCCATTAACTAGCCCATTAACCATTACTAAGATGGTAGGCATAGTAGGACAAATCCAGCCACCGTGAGTGGTAAAATCATAACGCAACCCGCAGAACTAGAGTGGGACTTTTAGGCATTGTTCCAACAATACCAGTTTGGCTATCAGGCATATGCAAGTATATAACGCAAGAATAGATAATGAAAGCATAAATGAAAAGTGTAAGACCACGCAGAATCTTATGCTCGAAATCCCCAGTGGAGTCGCCACTATTGATGGGAGGTGTGTCACGGCCCTGAATCATGGGCTAAACACCAAGCTGACCCAAGAATTTTGATGACCCCGGGCTGGTTCCATTCAAAGCAGGGATAATGTTTGTGTAACAGAACAATGGAGTCACCACCTGATATGAGGGTCAGGACCATACTGGTTTCCATGTTTAATGACGTTAGATTCCCTAAAGGACCCTAAATGTCATAACCCAGTTATCTGAGCTCGGCATAAGCCATTCCTTTAGTTGTGGGTCATACCTTAACTTTTATACTAACATCATACTATCCCTTAACAAGCAACAATATAAATAAGGAAAGCAGTAACACCCAATAACATGCTGGAAAGCTGTAAATCACATAAACAAGGTGATAATAAACATGAACAAACACATGCAATATACATACACTCTTAAGAATGGAGGTAAAGGAGAATAGAAATCTTCTAGCGAACTAAAGAATAGAGGTAAAGAAGAATAGAACTCATCTATGGTGATCTAGTTAATTTCTAACCTAGTGTTTCTAAATTGTTTTTAACGATCCTAAGTCTACAGCTCATGCATTGGAGTTAGTTTTAACTATTAATTTACCGAATAATACTTATTTTTCATTGTTTTTAGTTATTTAACCATTTTCATGCAAAATAAGGAAATAAGCAGTATTTGACTAAATATGGAGATCCTAGTTCATACATCTAACAAACACAAAGAAGTGAAAGCATCTTAAATTTGGTTTAGGGATACAAACAATGGGTGAAGCGTGCCTATCCACGTTCTGGGCCTTCTAGAATCATCGGACCGGGCCAAAACCACCTAAACTCCATGGACTGGGCCTGAACTCTGTCTAGGTACCTCAAGGAAGGCCCATGCACCTAAAGGAAGGCACGTGCACCTCATTGAAGGATTTTCCACCTCACGAAAGTCTTGTGCACCTCTAGGTTGAACCGTGTGCCTCTAGATTAAGCTGTGCGCCTCTTTCGGTACCCAGAACGTGTTGAACAGTTCTTGAACTTAATTAAACCTAAAAATTCAATTCAAAAAGAATCCAAAAGATAAACAAGATGTCCGAAACCTATTACATGATTAAAATAAAGGATTACATCATGAAAATAATAAAAATCCTATTCTAAGGGTGATGAACGTGTTCTTGGTATTCTTCGATGTTTCTTTAAGCTTAGGTCTTCATATCGACGATTTATCCTCTCATAAATGATTATAACATTCATAATATGCAAAACAAGAATTAAAGTGATTTAGAACATTCAAAATAATATAAACAATCAAGAACACAATAAGAACATAAGAACAAAATAACAAGAATAATTAAGAACGCAATAAGAACAAAATAACAAGAAAAAGTTAGAAAAAGCTTATGATCGTTGTGTATGCATGATTTCTGGGCACTTATCCCATCAGATTAGGGGTTTAGAATCATCGTATTATGGTTGAATGCCTTATAACTTCGTCAGAACCTCACCAGAAAACCTTTGAAAGAAATAAAAAAAAAAAAAAAAAGCTTTGTTTAATCTTCCTAAACACCTAAAATTGGATTTCTAGTGTTTCTAGAAGATTAAAACTAAAAATAAACTAAGAAAAACTAGAAGAAAAACCTTTTGTTAATCTTCTTAAACTACTAGAATTGAATTTCTAGAGTTTTTAAAGGATTAAACTCTAAACAAACTAAGGAAGCTATAAAAGAAAAGTGTTTAACAATTTCTTGAGTAGGGAGGCTCTCAAGAAGTTACTAGGTGCTTAATGCTTCTTGAGTGGATAGGCTCTCAAGGAGAATTAGGCTTTTGTGGATTGTGTGTGCTGGAATGAGTGTAGGAGAGGGGTTTATTCAGTGGTTAGTGAGGTAGAATAAAGAAATAAGGTTAATTAGAGAATATTTGATTTTGATTTGATTTAAAACATATAAGGAAGTTTTAAATGATTTGGATATGATTTAGGATAATTGAAAACTATTTTGGAAGGTTGAAAATCAGATCTGAGTTGATTGAAGTGACGGGCAAGTAAGTTAAAATGGGTTTTGGGCTTTGTAAAATCGAATTAGGGCTGATGTTCATCGTCTGGACCAGAACTAGAAGAGCACACCTCAAGCTTAGGCCGTGCACCTTAAGCTTGGGCCATGGGCCTCAAGCTTGAGCCGCACGGGTCTTGGTTGAGGTGGACTCCTCTACCTAGAGGTGCACGGCCCTAGGTTGAGGAGCAAGCCCAATCTAGCCCTGTCCGGTCCATTTTATGATACTTTGGACTGTTTCCAAGCTCTAAACCATGCTAAATCGTAGTCTAAACTCCAAATTGGGAACCAAAACATCAAAAATTGGCTCTAATGTAAAATCCAAAGTTAAAACCACTTTAAAATTGAATTAAAACAACTTTCAGAATAATCAAAACTCAAAAATCAGTTCAAGAAAGCAAATCAAATCCATTTAGAAAACATCATCAGAAGTTCTTTGCATTCAAACAGTGTACCCTGAGTAACAGAATTACTCTCTAATCATCATCTAGGCTTCCAGCACTCCCATCCTACCTGCATCCAGAAATTAGGTGTCTACAATGGGGATCGGGGTAGTAGCGTACAAAAAAAACCTATAAAGGATCTACATCAAGAGGCTATTTTATCCTTAACTGGTTTATAGCATTAAAGTTCTTAACGCCGTATGCTGGTCACACAGTCTATTTACTAGTATGGAAGAAAATGAAAATTTGACGCAGAGTGTGTGCTCCGTCATGTGCGAGTGGGAGATGTTGGAATTTGATGGGTTGACCTAGTTCGCCCATGACGGGTCAAGACCCATTTCCTGAAGCCCAAGGAATAAGTTCCTTTCAGGAAATTAATTATTAGTGTCTAGCATTTATTATAGTATTAAATAATAGATAATTAATAATAATAATAATAATAATAATATTTATCTTAGTGATAAATAGAATTTAATTGAGAATTAAATTCATTGGTTGACTTATAACTTAATCCCTATCTATTAGGAATTTAGACATAAGCATACTTAAGAGTCTGTAGTCAATAAGTTAATCAGGTTATTCTCTCTAAAAATCCAACATACGTGAAAATAAGTTTTCACTCTCTCTGTTTTTCTCTCTCCCATAGAAAACTCTCTACACTTTAGATCCTTTTTCAAATTCTAGGTATTTAGACAGTGGAAATCATAGAATCATCCCATGTTAATCGCTTGTTGGTGATTCTTGGCTTGGACAGTTGTTCGTGATTGTTCGTGACTTGGCAGAACTCCAAATCCATTATTCTGCTACTAGAAAGATAGATTTGAGCTTTGCTTGAGTGTAGTATTCAAAGCAATAATCTTCTATATTTGGATTTGCATGTGTTTGGGTATATACGATAAAATCCTTTACATTTTTAACCAGCAATTAAAAAAACTATATTTAAAATAATATATTTTTATATTTAAAAATTTTACGCATCACATGGATATTGTACTGGTTTATTTAAATTATAATAAATAATTTTTAGTGTAATTATATTTTGAAGTTGGTCCCTCTTGACAAAAAAAATTCCGACCCATTACTGATTGGGAGAAACATCAACCAACTACCAGACCCAATATCCACCGAGTTCCTCAATTACCAAATCAGCTAAAATGGAACATTGGCACATATCTATAGAGAAACCAGGGCCAACAGATGAAACGTTCAGGATGTTTCTCCAAGAACGAAGCCTAGCCTGAAGTTCCCCTAAGATTGTCTGATCACCGGAGTTAGTCTAACCTGCACAAAAAGAGAGACTTGGGATGGTCCCCGGGGTCTGACTCTAACGCTCAAGTTAGAGATATTCTCTTGATAGCTATGAATGTATTAGAATGAGAGAATGATACCTGATACCCTGGATGGCAGGGGTTTATATAGTGGTAGGAACAATCCTCTTGAGCCCAGGAATCCTTGTCCTAATAGGCTTTGGGGTCCTCCTTTGCTGTAGTGAGTCAAAGTCCCCCTAGGATTAGGAACCCCCCTTCTGATGAGAGTCCCCCTTGACTTAGGATTCAAGGTATCAGGACATATAATGGGCTAACGTGAGCCTAACATGAAGTGGGCCTCTTGGGCCTTTTGAGCTTAAAGAAGTGATTCGTATCATAAGTCCCCCCCTAGCGGTGCTAATGTCAAAGACTTAGCTTAAGGGTGATTTCATTCTTTGGCGAACCGTCATGTGGTAACGCTTCTTTTGAACAACGGCGAACCCTTAGATATCAACATTTGATGAGAATTGCCTCTGCTTAACATGTCTCTTTTGAAAGATCACTGTTATATGGGCAAGTGTCAAAAATTACTTGAGATTATAATTAATGTGAAACAGCTTTAGTTAACACATGTTCCACTAGTAATCACGTCCGTTCAGTTTTCTAGGTAAAACTGTCAACGTCTTTTCAGATGAAAATCATTCATGTTTCCCTCTATAATTACCCTAAAGGTTTTACCATTTTCTCTTTCTTCAACAGTGTTTTTGCCTTTTTCTCTTATTAGACTTGTTTTCTCTATTTCTCTCTCATCTTTCACCTTCTTCTTTTCTAGAAATAACTGTCATCAAAACTTCAGTGCTCTGGTCACCATTTGTCCTCCTCTGCACCACCGCTTTTACTGCTATCGTCAGGCCATCTGTTGAGCCAGTCAAAATGCATCTTTAATGACAGTAAGTCTCTTCTTTCTCTGGCATTTTCCATCTCTTCTTTAGTTGTTTCAGTGTATGGTATGCATGTTTTATTCTCTTTATGTTCTTGATATTTGCTGGGATTTGATGATATTTTTATCTGTGGTTTTATTTTGTTTATTGCGATAACTGCTACTCTTCTTTACTCTGATAATTGTTTGGGACTTTGTCTGGGTAGGACTTAGGCCGTTCATGGTGATTCCATCTTTTTACATATCAACCTCTTCATCTTCCACATCAACCCCCCAAGCCAGACCTACAGTCATCTCTATTTCATTTGACTCAACAGACGGGGTGAACCAACCCAATTGCCCAAGACCAAACCCTCAGGTGAACACTGTAACACCTCAAAACACTTCCAACACTATAAACCCCAAGCCTTTAAAGGTAGCTCGCCCCTTCTTACCATTAGACGATAAGCCTTATAACCCTTCAGGTAGTGATACCGAGTCCTTTAGTGCTAGCAATAACACCACAGAATTCGCCCCTAAACCTTTTCCTCCTCCAGGCTATAAAATTAAACACATGGCCCGTAAACGGCCTAAGGATACAGTGGATCTTCACCCCACCAAAAAATTTAAGGATGAACTAAATATGTTCGCCATTAGGTATGGTGGTCTCCCAGAGGGTTACTCAGTGAGGTTACCCACGGAGGGTAGCTTTGCCAACCAAACCCTAAGCCCCAATGAACAAATAGTTTATAAGGAGTCTATGGAGAGTGGACTGAGGTTCCCTTTAGACCCTACACTTCAAAAAATCTTA
>CANYLF010273719.1:0-10294 GCA_948193215.1 Bocquillonia castaneifolia
AATAAAACACTTGGGTTAATTGGTGAGTGTTTGGAGTAAAAAGATAAAATATGTCATGGGCTAATTAAACCTACAATTTATGCACATTGGACATGGTTTTGGAAGTTTAGGATTTAAGGAAAACTAAATGTGCAGTGTCAATTTTTGATAGGCTGAATTAAACGAATTAACTGCACTAATTTGCCAATAAATATACAACAAATTATATATGGATTAAAAGCCCAATATGTCCAGTGTTCAGAAAAATTTTTATTTGAATTTTTGGAGTTAAAAAATTAAAGATATGAATTTTTAAGTGATTTATGGTCATGCTGTCAGACAAGGGACTAAACACATAGGTTATATTCAAACTTATGAAAAAATTATAGAACAATTATTTGAATGTAAAATTTAGTGGGGTTGTAGCTTTGAAAGTCTACTTTTTAATGCAAAAAACGGTGGAGCATTTTGATATTTCTACAAGGAGATATTCTTGTTTTAATATAGACTACTCCATCTACAAGTCACATGCTTTTAACGTCCATTGTTTGAATTATTGCAAAAAATCTATAGATCTCTAGAAAATGAGCCATATTTTGTTGAAAAGATATGGATGTCTAGTTTTTAACAAAAAAGGAATCACAATTTTTCAATGAGTATAACTGGAGATATTGAATTTTGAAGGAGACATGCTACATTTATCAAGCAACTGGCAGCCTTGAAGAATGGAGCCTTATAAATCAAGTTTGAATTTCTTGGTTGATTATGAACAGCCACTTCAGATTTTTGCCTATAAAAAGAGGTATTTGAGGCATCAAAACACACATAAGAGCTTGAAGAAAGAATAGCAATTTTGAGTCACAACATTCATAAGTTATTTTAGAGTTTATGTTGTAATTGTAAGAAAAAACCTTCATTCTTCTTCTTATAATTTTCACTTTGTTTGTGTGTTGTGTGAGAGATATTAAATCACAAGGAAAGGTTTAAGTGTGCACCTTGAAAACACTTGGGTTTTGGGTTTTGAGTGATGCCATAAACACTTGTTTAGGTTTTGTGTTAGCCATAAAAACACATTGTAAAGGTTGTGTGTTTGCCTTGTGAAAACACTTTGTTAAGGTTTGAGTGTTAGCTATAAACACTTGTTTAGGTTTTGTGTTAGCCAGCAAAACACATTGTAAAGGTTGTGTGTTAGCCAAAGAAAACACTTGGGTTTTGATCTTGAACCCTTAAAAGGATCAAAATTAGTGAAAATCTCAAGTGGAGCTTAAGGAGTGGACGTAGACAAGGAGTTGGCCAAACCACTATAAATCTTGTGTTTGATTTTCTTCCCCACTCTATACTCTATTCAATTTTTCATATTAATTTATGCTTTATTGAATTTATTTGATTTATTTGCTTGCTTTACTTAATTATCCTTGATTTGATTTTTAATTAGTTTTATTGTTAGTACATTTAACTAATTGAATTGCTTTCACTATTTGTTTGAAAGTTTTAATTAAGCATTTAAGTTTATTTTTGCTAAACAACCAATTCACCCCCCCCCCTCTCGGTTGCCATAGGGATTTCAGGCACCATCACTATTTCAGACCTGAAATGGTGTCGTTTCAGCCCAAAACAGTGTCGTTTTGAGGGGGATTTTGGATTTGGTACAACTCAAAAAGTTTAGGATTCAAACTGAGACACTTTTAAAGTGAGGCTATATTTGAGACAGGTAGCTAAGTTGGGGCTATAATTGAACATTAGTCCTTTAAAATAACAAAATTTTATTCAACCTCCTTAAAAAGTTGTCATTTCTTAAGTTTTTGTTCATATATATGTGCGGAAGACAGCATTGCTTAGTCACAATTTTTGGTTAATATTCCATTTTACTTTTATCATTAAAATTTATCAATTTATTTAGGTATTTTAATGCCATGTGTTGAGGGATCGTGAAAATAGTTTTTTTTATGAAAGTTCTTAATTATTAAAAGAGACTTTGAAAGAAGGTCAATTAAAAACTTACAAAATATAGAGTGATGATGGGCAATTTATAACCTCATCACAAGTGATATAGATAGCTGGAAATTTACATTTCAAGAGATAAAAAGCCAAGTAAAAACTAACGTAAAACAAGTCTCTAGTCCTGGAATCAAATTGGTGCTGACAAATTCTTCTATTTCTCCATTTCCAAATTTTCTAGACCAAAATCGTTCATAGGGAAGTCATAAAAGATTGCTGCTTCTTTCCTTTAAATGATGCGGTCCACTGTTTAAAGTAATCTTCTGTCAACATAGGAAGAACAAAGGAGATACCAATCCAACGAAATAGTCAATACCATAATTTTCTGGCAAATTCACAATGGAGAAGAAGATTTTGAGTCACTACCTCTGAACAAAACATGCTAGAATCATCAATATGGAGCTGCTGAAATCATATTCGCAATATGTTCTTTGTTAGAAGTTTATAATGAAGAGCTGTCCACACATAAAACTTGATTTTTAGAAGTGCTAACGAAGACCTGCAAGAGGTGAAATTGTGAACATTAGGGGAGCTGCAATTATTAGACATAAAACTTTGGATAAAAGAGGAAGCTGTATATACATCAGAGATATCCCTCTTCCATTTCACACCATCCAAACTGTTTGAGCAAGAGTAGGAGGCTAGAAGGTATTGTAATTCTGTCAATGTTGATTGATGTGTTGCCCGAAGTCTTCTTCGCTAAGTCGGATGACCAAGCTCATAGATAGCCGAAGACAGTACTACATTAACACTAACATTCGGATCAATTGTTAAATCAAAATGATTAAGAAAGCGAGAGGAGAGAGTTCCAACACCAGTTCGGTCACCATGCCAGAATGCGATTGAATGCCCATTTCCCAACTGAAAACTGATGGATGATGAAAAGTGGTCCTAATAGGATGAATTGGATATGCAGACTTGAAAGATACCTTTCCATAAGGGAGACAAATTCTTCACATTTGCAATCATTAAAGTCGTCTAAGAATATATGTGAGATACATGGGAATTGATCATTTTTTATAAAGAATTAGAGTTCTTATCTCGGATTTTCCAAACCTACTTGTAAAGGAGGCTTGCATTTCTAAGATTGAGAGAGCAAATATTGAGTCCTTCTTTTTGTCATAGGAGAATAAATATTATTCCAAGAAATCTTACAGAATGATTTGCTTTTCGGGTCCCCTTTCCATAAAAAATTCCTCATGTAACTTTCAAGTTTTTGACAGATAGACACATGAATTTTATATAAAGACGTAAGATAGATCGGAAGACTGGATAGAATAGACTTCACTAACACCAATCTGCCAGCATAAGAGAGGCAAGAACCTTTCCATAAAGCAAGTTTAGAAATGAACTTACTTGTCAAGGGGTCCCAATCTCTGAGAGTCAATGTTCTATGAGAAAGAGGTATACCAAGGTATGTTATAGGGAGAGAGGTAACTTTGCATTTGAGAAGCGAAGCACATCTCTCAGTGAAAGACTCCTGCACACCAATACCTATAAGAGAGCTCTTATCATAGTTGATCTTGAGGCCTGAAACTAGCTCAAAACTCCTAAGTAGTCTGACATAGCCAATAATGTTCTCCTTATTTGCTGGCAAAAAGCACAATGTATCATATGCAAATTAGAGAATTGAGACAGTAGGCAGCTCCTCTCCTAGCCGAATACCATCTATCAATCCCTCCTCAATTGCCTTGTTAATCATTTGCTTTAATCCTTCTATAGCAATAACAAAGAGAAATGGAGATATAGGGTCTCCTTGCTTTACACCTTTATGAAGATTAATAGGATCAGAGGGGGATCCATTAACCAGAAAAGAAGTTGTAGATCCGTGCCAGCAATTCAACATCCAATCAATTCACTTCTTCGAGAAATTCATCTTTCTCGATCATATGCCACGTGTATAACAATTACACGATCTTATTTACCAGCTAGATTAAAATGATAAAATTTTAAATGAAAACCTATTAAAATATGTAACTAAAATTAATTAGACATATCATTAGTAACATATTATCAATAAACACAACAACTAGCTTAATACCTGCGCATTTGCGCAGAATCTTTATAATATTTAATTTGATATTATTTATCAATTTTTAAACTAATTTATATATATAATTTTATATGTGAACTTAATATCTATTGTAAAATTTAATTTTATATTCATTATTTTTATATTAATTATTAAAAATTTTATTATTTTCAAAAATAAAAGAAACAAATAATTATAAGATAATTGAATCTTTTTTTAAAATAACCTAATCATCATAATAGTAAAAATCAAAATTAGGATTACAAAAATTATTATCAAAAGAATATATTATGATAATTTTGATTAGAAGATTATCTAATGTTTTTGCATACCATAGTGAATGAATTTTTTTTTAAAAAAAGGTGTTGAATTACTATCACAATCTTAATATATATCAATCAAAAGACTTGTTGATTATAAAATAATTTTAAATTATAGTAAAATGTTTTATTTACAATATTATAATTTCAAATATAAATGTATGTGAAACACACATATGAATTCTAGGCTTAGAGATATAAGATTTAGGGGAATTTAAGCTAATTTAGGATATAAACTATGCATTTCCCTTAATTTCGCACTATATAAGTGTCAATCCTATTTCTTTATGGTTATTGTGGTTTCACAGAAGATTTACACTTATTTTGGTGTGATTTTGATGTAGGTATGAATTCTTCAAAGTTTGAAAGCCAAAGTCAAAATTTGAAGTTTGGAGCTTCAAAAGGCTATCTTTCGGTTTCGCGAATCAGCCAACTTTGAAGGATCAGAACGGACAATGTGCAAAGAGTTTTTAAAGTGAAACACTCCAGATCATTAACAGCTTGAGTCTACTTTCATTTTCAACAAGAATCAGCTCAATTGGTGCTGGTACGAAGGAGATACAAGCCACACTCCAAGAAGTGCTCCGAAAGCTACCTCAACCATAGCACTGAAATGTCAAGGGAATTTTAGGAAATAAGACAACAGAATCAGTTCAATCTTACAAAAGAGAAAATTGAAGTAATAATCTTGATCTTCATTTTAGTCCCATGAATTTCTCAATTTGGAGCTCGTACGACTGATATGCCCCTTGTAAGTCAGACCATTTGCTGAATCGTTGAAGGAAGAACTCACGAATGACTCACAGGAATCTCCCACGGCCCGTGGGAGTCTGACGAGGCTGATCCCTTAAAACTCTCCCAAACTTTCATTTTTGGGGCCCTAACTCATTTCTAGGGGCTTTTAGCCCCTAGTGAGAGAAAAGAACACATTTTTAGAGAGAGAAACATTAGATTAGAGTAGATTTAGGTTAGATTAAGTTAGATTTAAGTTGTAAAAACTATTTAAATCTTCAATATATCAATCATCTTTCATTTTCTTTGCATAATCTCCACACTTTTAGCTCTTGCAAGTTGATTATATGGGTAATACCTTTCTAATCTCCATTTATTTTGTTTATTTATGTTCTTTAATGGTGATTTGTAAGTAATTTATAAATCCCTAAAATGCATGAAGCCTTTTACCATTGATAATGCAATTATTTGAGTATGTATGTGTTGAATGCCACTTTCTCTCTCTTAGGGTTTCTCATTTGTGGTATATTTGTGCATTTTTCTTGTAGCCACCTTGTAAATGCTATGCTAGTGGGTGATTATGTTGAGAAATGTGATTATCCATGGAAATGCATTTGAGAATGTTGGTTTTTCTTAATGGTGAGAGCTATTGGGATAATCAATAGGGATTTGTGGGTGTTTTGTGCTTAATCAAGTTTTTTATTCCTAGTTGTACGATGAGAGTCAACATTAGTTCTATATGGCTTAGGGCTTTAAGTCTAGAGACAGATTAAAGCCACTAAACCCTACTCACCATTCCTTGAGAAATGGTGTTTGACCTTATTTGTAGTTGTTGCTTTGTGTTATTGATGGTGTAGGTGGATTGTTGTTCTAGGGGCCTTTAATTAGCTATTGATTGTTTTTAATTAGTTATTTGCTTTGTTTAAGTTAAGTAGTTGTAGTTTCAATTTAGATTTTAATTTTGCTTGCCTTATTTGCAACCTCTTAAATTTTCTAGATAATTTAGTAAGACTCGAACCTAATACTCAATCTAAGCCCAATCCTAGAGGATGATATCTATCTATACTATAACTTGACCCATGCACTTGCTGTTCACACCAGAAATACTCTCTTTGATTCATTTTTCATATGTGTGTGTGAAAGATTAGATATATATTATAAATACAGTTTTAATTTGATACTATTTATCAATTTCTAAATTAATATTTTTAAATATTTTTATATGTGAAATTATAAAATATAATTTTATATTAATTATTTTTATAATCATTATCAGAAATTCTATTGATTTTAAAATGAAGTGAATAAATAATTATAAGTTAATTTATTATTTCTAAAAACTAAAAAGTAAATTCACTGTCATTATTGTAAAAATCAAATTAGTATTAGAAAAACTACATTATTGAAATAATATATTATTGTAATTTTAATTATAAGATTATCTAATGTTTTTGCATATCGTAGTGATTGCACAATCAAAATCTTAACATATATCAATCAAAAGATTTATTAAGTTCATAGAAATAGAAAATACAACAAAAACTATACTACTAAAATAATATATTATTCTTAATAAAAAATAATATATTATTATAATTTTGATTACAAATAATTTTAGATTATATGACAATTTTTATATACGTTCTTATAATTTTAAATATAATTGTACTTTCTAATCACTATGTGCTAATTTCTAAACACCCTTAAGTATTTGATAATTTATATAAACTAAAATAAACTAACTAAGATCTATATCTCTCTGTTTTGTTTTTGCTAGGCAACTGCCTACAGTGGTATTCCAGGCCCTTTGGGCCAAGACTAATCCACTTCGAGGGAGTCGGTGCCCAGTTGAAGGCCTATTGAAAGTGATCCCACAAACCCCTCTCCTGGTGAAGGCGAGGCTTGAACTTAAGATCTCATCAAGCGACTAGAAGGCTTTTAACCAACTGTACCAACCATTCGCTAGTTAAGATCTATATCTCTAGCTATTTTACTTTATTTTTAAAATATTCACCTTAATAATATATATGGGTAGTATTTGAGATGATTATTTTTGCTAATAATTCTAAAAAAATAGATAAAAAAGTTACAATTAAATTTGTTTATAATCATTTTTGTGACATTTACAAAAGATTGTAAAATTTGAAAATGAATTAAATTAATAAAAATAATAGTTATATATTGAAATGGAGAGAATATATTTATTATTTTACTTTTAAAACTTCTATAAGAATTTGAAAATATATTATAAAATAGTAATGTATTATTGGATTTAATTTAAACTAAAAATGATTCTATTTGAAAATATATAATTTAAAAATAGTAATAAGAAGTAAAGAGAGATAATATCCATCTTGCTTGTATTTAGGTAATAATTCAGTATTAAAATGATTCTTTTTGAAAATATATAATTTAAAAAATAGTAATGAGAAGTAAAGAGAGATAATATCCGTCTTGCTTGTATTTAGGTAATAATTCAGTATTTCGCTATGATATTATTATTCGATGCATATGGAAATACTGCGTTATTTAGTAATAGTTTTTAATGAATTTGTAATTTTAGTTACACCTTTAAATTTTATCGGTTTGATTCAACATGTTATCTTTTGTTTTATAGTTTTTGTTTAACTAATTTGAAACTAATGTGCCATATATTATTATGAAGTGTTATATATATATATATATATATAACACTTTATCAATATATATGACACACAATGTAATCAATATGGAAGTCTCATGTTTAAATCTCCTTTCCAATATATAATTTTGGAAAAAAAATAATCAATGTGCTCTTTATTTTATAAGTGGACACTTATTATGGAACAAATTAAAAAGTGAAAATGGACTTTTTTTATGGAACGAAGGTAGTATGTATTATTATTATCGGACTGTGCAAATGGGTTATTCGGTTCGGTTCGGTTGAATTTGACCAAACTGATCGGTTTTTTGGGGTCCAAACTTAAAACCGAACCGAACCAACCCCTAAACCAAAAACCAAATAAACTAAATCGATTCGACTAAAAATTTTAACAAATTTAATTAAATTGAATATTTAAACCAATTGAATCATTTTTCTTATAGATCAGTTCAATTTGGTTCAGTTTTATGGTATCTAAATAGAAGATTGTTAGTTGTCACTTCATGAGGTACGTTAATCAACACTTATTTCAATTATGGATCTAAAATGTAAAATTGAATAGTTGGTGTAATAATTCTGACGGACTATCTGTCATCAATTGATATTAATTATCTGGATTATAAATTTCTATGTAGTCAAAGAAAAGTCACTTATATCCTTCTTTTTAAAAACTTTCTATGCGCATGAGACTCTCCATCACTTAGGACAAAGATAAATGCTTTAATATTTTTTACAATTAGTTTTTTTTTGTGGTCGAATTTACTTTGAAGATAATTTAAACATTTTGCATTTCCAATAATCATATATAGAGCTTGATGAAGAGGTTCAGTAAAAGAATACATCAATATGCAAGTTGTTCTTCTAATAGTGACATGAAAACGTGAATGAAGTTATTTTGGGAAAATTTTGATATGGCAACAACAAAAAGAAAGTGGCTTTGGTTTTTAATTCAGGTAAGTTTTCTAAAACAGGCAAATCGAATAATTAAAATGGGCACGCAGATTCTAATTCTAAGTTATAACGTTAATAATAACTAAAGAAACAAAAGCAATCTCCTGCTTCCCTTGTTTCTAGGTCGTTGGTTGGAAGTTGCAACTGCCTGCAGCCATAAAAAATCGCTCCTTTGAAATTTCCAAATAAATATATAATATATAGTAGGATGAAAGGAATGAATATAAAGAAAGAAAATAGTAATGGATTAATAATTATTACTTTTTTCCTGACGAAATCCACTATAGCTAGTTTGTGTTCTTTATTTTAAAAAAAAAACATTAATCATTCTTTATTAAGGAAAATTAAATGGTAATTCAAAAACCTTTTCCGTATAATTGGTTATAGTAAATAATAAAAAGGGGGAAAGAACAAACTTTTGAAGATAGATGACGACGTCAGAACATGTTCTCCACGTATATACTTTATCTTGTCTTCCAAAATTTTTAGGTAAAATGTTATTTTCTACCTCAATGAAATCAATAAATATACCTTAATTTGAAAATTGTGTATGGTTACTGTATTAGCTTTGTAACTTAAGACAAGTATAACACATAACGAAAAAGAGAACAAAAAAAAAAAAAGAAAAAGATAAAGTGAAATGACATCCTTTTACTACAAAACGGCGTCGTTTTTGCAATTACCGAAAAAAACTGATTTGGGATATATTTATTTTGAGTAAAAAAATATTATGTACCAACCATGCACAACTTCTAAATTGTGATATGTTTGTCAATTTCACAAGTTTGAGATTAAAAAAAATTCATTTTACCAAATTTTTATCAAAAAAAAAGGAAAAAAAATATGCTATTGAGCATATTCATATAATTATTATATTTTATATAAAATTTTTAAATTAAATTTCAATTTCATCATAACTTTTAAATCATTTTTGACCACATTTACAATTTGTTTTAAAAATATCTAATTCTATTTCAAATCTATCCAAGTCAAGTATTATTCTTTTTGGGTAACTTATAATAACACCCTGAGGTATACTATATTTTGCTAGTTTATCTCTTAACTTTATATATTATATATTTATCTCTGTTTAACTATTATCCGACCACTTCTATTAGTTTTTAGTTTAAGTCAACTATTATTCTTGTGGTCAACTGTTAATGTTTATATGTATTAATGTATATATTGAAAATGCCATTTCATCTCTCTTCTTCATTTATACTACATGTTTCTCTCTTTAAAAAAAAAAGATAAATTATAATTAACTGGTTTGGTACAGTCGGTAAAAGTCTTTCTAGTTTTAGACAGAGGTCTCGATCAAGTTCGAGTATCGCCGTTGTTGAGAGAGGGTAAGGTGCTCAAATGAGCCATAATTGGGCGTTGGCTCCCTCGCAGTGGATTAGTCTGAGTCTAAAGGACTTAGGATATCACTGTAGGTAATATTTATAAAAAAAGATAAATTATAATTAATATACTAAAACTAAAAAAAGAATGGATGAAGAAGAAGAAGAAGAAGAAAAAAAAGAAAGAAAATGATAGGTGAAGAAGAAAAGGAGAAAATAAAATAAAGTGGAAGAAAATGAGAGAGAAATAAGGACATTTTGTCTTTTTATCATCATTTAAAAGTAAATATTAACATTA
>CANYLF010273968.1:0-11571 GCA_948193215.1 Bocquillonia castaneifolia
TCAATTACACCCCTCCTACTCATAATCACCAATGAATCAACCTCAATTAACAAAATCAAACATACTATCGATGCCAATACTTAATGAAATGATTAATCATACTTAAAGGCATAATTAATTGTTAATTAATTATGGACGTTAGAACAGAGGCCTCAAGCTCCTCCTTAACTTTCTCCAAAGGCACAAGCAGTCCAGGCACGCCTCACTAAATTAGGGAAAAGGTCCTTTGAATAGTCTAGATATATGTGTAGGGATACTCTAAACTCTTTGGACATTGAGGCTAGAGTAGATGAGGCTTTAGCTTTTCTAGGCTTGACTAACATGGTTTTTGAGGCTAGGCCTACATATCCTTCACTTGTGAAAGAATGTTTGGTTTCCTATGATCTAAATTTGGCTGTTGACACCCCTGAAAGGCCAAAGTACACATTCTCCTTTTCACTGATGGGCACTAGATACACACTAACCCCTGTTCAGTTTGATGCTTCTCTTGGTTTTAAAACCAATGGACATGTGTGTGCAGCTCCAGTGTTTAATATGCGTAAAAGGACCCCCTTTTGGAAATCTATAGTGAATGGTTTATTTGAGGGAGGTACCACTGCTATATCCCTGGTTAGGAGTCAGTTTCACTGGTATTTGCAACGATTCTTATCCTATTCGATCCTTTCTAGGGGGAAAAGTAATGAGAAGATCAATAATAAGGAACTTTTCATTATTTACTGCTGGGAGAAGAGGCAACCAGTACAGGTTGGATGCTTTTTTCAGGTATGTTTGGAGGATATTCCTCACTACAGTAAGGGGAGTATTAATATTGGCGGGTATATTACTCTTCTGGTTGAGAGACTAGGAGTATTTGGTTCTGATGGCTCCAACAGACCTCGAGATGGTCTATCGCCTTAAGAGATCCTTCTAGGGATGAATTTGATCAAGAATAGTAAGGTTTTCTTCAAATTGGGTGGCAAATGGGTCTATTTATAGGAGGTCTCCTCTAATTCTATTACCGGATAGCCTTCAGCTCATTCATCTCAGCCACAGTCTGGCTAGACTTCTCAGGTAACTGCTGCAACCACTTAGGGACAGACTCTTCCATTAGAGGATGACACGGAGCTTGATGCCGAGATGAGGGTTTAGCGGAGTTTAGAGCCAAGATGGCTGCTGAAGCCGCTGCTACTCATGGTACTTCTTCGAGGACAAGTCCTAGTACTTAGAGGGTTTCCCTGCCTATTCCTCCCTTTCCTCAGACATATGTTAGGAGGACTCGACCACGAACTGTTACAGGTGTTCCTGACATGGATATGGGTCAGTTATAAAAGCAGATGACTGAGTTCATGGAGCGGATGAGTACACAGGTTGTTGGTGAGGTTTCTGCCTTAGGAGATCGGCTAGATTGGTGCTTAGATCGTATGGAGCAGCGTGTTTCCTATATTCAGAGGTATCATGGGATTACTGATGACATGATTTGGCCACCTCCTCCACCAGTTGTTCATCCTACTGGTACAAAGATAGTTGCTATTGATTCTACTCATTTGGAGTTTGGTGACCCGTCTCTCACATCCGTCCAGGTTCCTTCTTCTCCACCTGCAGCCGAGGATCAGCCATAGCCCATTTCTTTTTCTTATCTTTGCATATTTTTCTACTTGTTTTCCACCCTCTTGCACTTTTGGTTTGACTCTTGTTGGGCTCTCTAGTGATTGTTCATTTTATGCTTGACATATTTTCTCTCCTCTCCTTCCTTTTTTATGTTGACAAAGGGGGAGAGAATATATGTTGTGCTTGTTATTCATGTTTATTTGCTGTGATGTTTATGCTATGTTTATGTGGCAATATCTATGCTATGTTATTCTATTTTTGAGCATGCATCTGTTGAGGGAGAGTTTTGAGCATTTTACCTCAAAATTCTCTCAAAATGGACTTAGGTTTGTCAATATCAAAAAGGGGGAGATTGTTGACCTATTTGGGCAACTAATCCTTGTTTTGATGTTGATCATTAACCTAAGTCTAAGTAATTAACATCAGCTTTTGTTTTAATCCATTTTCAAAAAGATTTTAAGATTTTCACATCAAGAACGATCGTTGTTGAATCAACAACGAGTTTCTTGTCTAAGCAACGATCGTTGTCAATTCAACAATGATCGTTGTTAATTATAAGCAATTTAGCACTTAAGAAGCAGTGAATCACACGAGCAAATGAGACTTAACAACGAGCACAACAATAAGATCGTTGTGGATCAACAACGACCGAAGTAAAGCAACAACGAGCCCGTTCTCCATTAAAGAGCTCAGCAACAACGAACTCATTGTAGTTAACAATGAGTTCATTGCAACTAACAACGAACTTGTTGTTAAGCTATAACGATCGTTGTTAGCTTGTCAGCTGCATTTAACGCTTCGATCTTAAAGAGAGAGAAAAGGAGAAAACAATTCTATTTTGCATTAAAAGCTCTCCAACGGTCATATTTTCATCTCCAGCCTTCTCAACGGTCATGAGAGCATCTGGAAATATAAAAGCTCAAGCCTAACTCATATTGAAGGTAATCAACATCTCTCAAACATTCAATTAAGAGAAAATTACTTCATTTGAGTTGTAAACCCTAATTTCTATTTTATTCTGTTATTGTTAATTCAAAATTGAGCCTTGTGAGCTCTTGTAATTCCTTGTAATTCTAGCTTATTGGTGAGTGAGGTTTAGGAATTGATTTGTGGACAGGTTTAAGTGTTGTCCTAAGATAAAAACACTTGGGTCAAAGGTTTCTAGAGAGAGAAACACTTGGTATAGGTTTTAGTGGGTTGAACCTTGAGAAAAACCACATTGTAAGGTTTAGAGTGATCCAAAACTCTTGTAATCAATATTGATTGATAGTGGAATACCCAATTGTGGATTGGGGAGTGGATGTAGGACCTGTTGTGTCCGAACCACTATAAATCCTTTATCTTGTGGTTGATTGTTTCATTAAGTTTTAATTTTTAATTATCCACTAATTCACCCCCCCTCTTAGTGCATTGGGATTTCAGTACCTTTTCCCAATTAATAATGGTATTGAAAAAAAAGTTGTTGGGTTTGCCACGAGAAAAAAAAAGATGGTTGCATTGTTAATTGATGCATGTAATTGTCCACTTGTTGACACTAGGAGTGGTAGTGGGGTGGGGATTTTCCATCCTCCATAGGAACATGCCCCTAATGGGACGGAAAATCCCCATTTATTTTTTCCGTGGGTATGGGATGAGAAAAATTCTTTTCCCATGTCCAGAGATGAGGCAGGAAAGGAGAATGTTATCCCCATCTCATGGGCATCTCCATACCCAACCCCACGGGCCCTATGCATAAATATATAAAATTATATAATAAAATATAACTTTTAACTATTATTAAGAAATAGGTGAATTCTACCCTGACTTTATTTTGCCATTACTTTATTTTTACTTTGTTATAACCACCATTGGATTAAAGTGCATCTAATGATCCAATAGTGATTATCAGCAAAGTAAACTTTACTTTGTTAAAAACAAAGTTACATTAGAATGCACCTAAGAAATATAATTACATAAATTAATTTATTTAGTATAATTATAATTAAATATACAATGGCATTTAGAAAAATTAACTTAACTATTTTAATTCTAATAACCATATGTTTATAAAATTCAATTTACTAAACTTTTTAACATATTATGTTAAGATTTTTAATATTTTAATATATTATATCATATTATAATTATTATTTATAATTTTATTTTAAATTTATATATAATTTCTAAAGTAAATATCATACAAAGTTTTAAAAATCAATCATAATAAATGGGAAATATGGGTAACCTCCCGTGGATATGAATGAGAACAATTTTATCTCCATTAACAAAATAGGAATGGGGATAGGGATTCCCCAGAAAGATGGGGACAGGGATGAGGAGTGCTTCTTGATGCGAACCTCAAGTATATTAAACTTGAAACCCGAAATCTACACGGAAATCAAACCTAGGATCGTCTTAAAATCAAGCAGAAAAATTTTGACCTTAGCCAAACCTATCGACTACAACCAAAGCTATAAAAAGATAAACGCCACTAGTTGCCTTGATAAGTTCAAGCCTTGTTCAAATCAAAGAACAAAGGAAAAGATACTCACAATGTGAAAAACTAAAGAAAATAATATTGATTAAACTTGTATGAAAAAAAATACATGAATGTGTGGCCTTTATATAGGCATAAAACCCTAACCTATAAATAAACATAATTAAACCTATTTCTATAAGGAGAATAATATTTCCTTTTATTCTGGAAATACAACTATATAATAAATCAAAGTCCAACTTGAAATAGGACTTGACTTATTGACACTTTAAAATAAATCCTAATTAAATACAATAAACCCCTAAATATATAAATCAATGTCATTAATAATATTAGTTTGACATAAATAAATTATAAATAATATGATATAATATTTTCTTGACCATGTTCGTGTCACTTCTCCATCCCCAACCCATCCTATTGCCATTTATCTTCACCATGTTGGTACATTCCTAATTGACACTTCTATGAAGTCATGATATAAAGCAAGAAAAATGACAAAATTTTGTGCAATATAGCAAATCATTCAAATGGCTTCAATAATAAAAGAAAAGGAGGCTAAAAATAAATGTTTGCATTCTTTTCTCAGGCTATTGCTTTCCAAATGATGAATGAATAGTGCCATGCAACGCCACTTTGTTTGTGCTACAATGTCCACAATCACGAATTTTAAAATGTGTTCTGTAAATAATAGGTTATTGTTGTCCTAAAGGATGGTAGAGTTTTGTATGGAGCCCGAGCCGAGAGCATTTGTTCCGAAATTGTGAAGCAGAAAAAAGTAGGCTGAATTGAAGACGTTCAAAAAGCCTTATATTTATAAGGCAAAACCTTTTTATATATCTGAATTATAGTGAAATTTTAAATATATCCCAAACCTAAAATTGTTCGGATTTCGTCCTTATTAATTTTATAAAGTTGTTCTAAATTTATCCACATTTAAAATAAGAGTGTTTTATTATGGTTTTTTTTTTCAAAACAACATAGTTTTAGTTTAAAACGACGTTGTATTGGTTGGCACATTTGAAGAATAGATAAATTTGGAATAACTTGTAAAATTAGGATCTAAACCTGAATAATTTTAAATTTAGGATATACTTGGGATTTTCATGATAGTTGAGGATATATAAATAGTTTTAACCTATTTATAAAGGCACCCATTATTAATTTACTTTTCCTAAATAGGGTTGTATTGTCCGATGAGTACTTCCTAAGAAGCACTACAAGAGAATAAAAAAATACCAACGGAATTTTTCGATGGTAATTTTTAAAAATCTATTGGTAATTAAAAATACCGACAGATTACCAACGGAAATATTTCGTTGGTAAAATGCTCGTTGGTAATTTTTGCCAACGGAAAAAATTCCGTTGGTAAATTTAGCAACGGAAATTTCGTTGATATTTTTTAAAATTCTGTTGGTAAAATGAGGATTTAGATATATGATATTTTATTGGCAAAATAAAATAGAGATAGAATTTCCGTTGGTAATTTGTCGGTATTTTTTTAAAAAAATTAATCTAATTTGTGAATTAATAATAGTATGAAAAAGTAGTATTTCAAAATAAAACAATGATTAAAAAAAAAGGGCAATGTGAGATGTAACTTTGATTACCCTTGAAAAAACAATAATAGAAAATAATAACAGGCTGCAGTGCAGAAGCACTTGAAATAATAGTTGACATATAAACGATGAAGCCGAACATGTTATAAAAAGTGTTGTGCTAAAGACACCATTTGGGTACAACAGTTGCTCTATAAAAATAAATAGCATTAAATCAAGTAGCAAATGTGATGTCTCCTTATTTGATACATTTTGTTGCTCCTTCTTTAAATTTTTCAGTATGTCCACTTATTTGATAGATCTTGTTGTTACTTTGTAAATCGAAATGAGATCGACAAATCACCTATAATTGTCAGGATTCACCGCAAGTAACACCCTGTACAATTCAGCATCCTCTTCAAGGCGAGAAAGCTTCAACAGTAGAGAAACTCCTTGCTCTTTGTATGCCAATTTATCCACCTGAATCCATTTCAAGGCATTAATTTATTAGCAACTACTCAAAGTTCACAATATCTTACAGCTGGCTCAAGATCTCCCCAAGTTGGGAGAGCCTACATCATAATTTGTGGCAGAGGGGGCCTGCTAGCAATTAGAATTTAGAAAATGTATTCCAAATCTAAATTTGATTGTACATTTATAAATGTAAGAAAATTTTTAAATGTAAGAAAACACAACAGTAGGGAGAGAGGGTCCTACAACCACCGATCAAAACACCTTACATCTGCTGTATAAACTAAATAACCCTAAACAAAACCTGACTATTCGAGCTGTTAGCATATTTACCTAACACTGCCACCTTAATATTCCTAAGTATATGCAAAGAATTAACTTAGAAACCTTTAAAAATCAAAGGATTTTTAATCCGCCAAAAGTAGTATAGTACTGTTGCAGCAAGCATAAGCCTTCGAATTAAATTTGCGGAACATACATTCCCCTGATAAAATTTAATAATAGTTGCAGGCTCTAGTTCTGTGGCTCATCAAATTAGAAGGGGGTCATCAACCATAACTGTGTTAGGGAACTGCACATTCATGCAATAGAAACAGATAGCACTAAGCCACTAAAAAAATTTTAAAAATATGAAAGAAAGAAAAAATATATGGAGATGCATAAGAGAGTGAAAATACATTTGGCTATCTAGGAGTGTTTAGCGTCATATAGATAAGCATTAAAGATGAGCATTAAAAATGAAACACAATGGCAGGCACCCTTTATAGCAGAAATGGAGCAAAGCTAGGAGTGTTTAGCATCAAATTTCACCATCAAAGCATTAAAGATTTGCACTTTTCCCTCACCAGTTTCCTGACAGCCTTGAAACTTGAAAGTTGCAACGTATTGAAATACAAATACAGCAGTTCATATCCCAGAATTGAAAGTTGCAATGTGTTGAAATAAAAAGCTAAAACAAGTTCTCACACAAATACCTTAGCACCAGTAACAACAGGGACAAGGGCAGTGTAAGTAATTCAAGCCTCTCTCTTGAAGGTCATCAAGTAAGCTGATTATTCTTCAAATTCCTACATTCACCAGATATTGTAAATTAACGAGTCCCAGATATAAAAAAGAAAAAAAAATTAATAGTCAAAAATAAAAGAAAACAAATATTGCAGAGCATAGTGGACAATAAACACAAATAAAGCAATCCTAACAAGAACTCGAGCAGCTTGAGCTTTGATATAGAGAAGGGTATATCTCCATAAAGCATGTTATCTGACAGATCCCTGTATTTCACAAAGCACTCAACATGTTAAGTAACACAGAGTATACTGCACAAGTTAAATTTTTAACAGAAAGGAGAAGTATACAAATGATAAAGAGAAGTGCAGTTGCCGATCCCCTCTGGGATTTGACCGGTTAACTTGTTTCCTTGAAAGTCTCTGAAAATATTAAAAAGTGAGGTATAGGCCAATTGGTAATAACAATAATAATGACAAGAGAAAAATGCTAAAAAAAAATAAAGGACATACATGGACTGTAAGTTCCTCAAATCTCCAATGGTAGTAGAAATTTCACCACCCAAGTTTAAATTTGATAAATTCCTTTAGCTGCTGGAACAACCATGTCCCCTGCTAATTACTTACCGTTAGTTGAAAAAGCAATTTTATACAGTCTGGTCTTCTCAGGAATGGAGCATTGCCCATTCCATGAATAAATCATCAATTGTATCATACCCAAGTCAAAACCTTCATAAAAATGGCTGGCCTTGAGAAATTGTTAGATCCCACAAAATAATAAGCCAGTAATAATAACCAGAGTGCAATGTTATCAAATTCATTCAAGAAAGAAATACCATGTCATAACATTTGGGGTGAGAGTATTTAATCAGCTGCCAAACTTATTTGCTAATGCTCCCCCAGTAAAAGAACCAACAGTAGCTCTGGCAAGCAGGGTACTGACAATCCATCCTGCTCGATGTTTTAATATTGGAAACCATAAGCCACATACTAATGACAAGACGATTGAAAGCATAAAAGGTTCTAACAACATACCCTGTACGTCTGCCTCTCCATGCTTCGAACAATCTCTGGTCTTGAATCCATTTCTTTATCACTTTCCTCTTCATATATGAAACAGGGAGAAATGCTTCCTGAAGCCATCCATGGTGAAAACTTCGTTTAATAATCAGGTCCCAACATTCCATTTCTTGTCTCTTTATAGGTTTTCAGTGTTTGGAGAATGTGGGTGTGATAAGATAACTATATTATTTTGATTGTCTTACTGTTCCATTTCAAGATCATAACATAAATTCTACATAAACGTTGTAAACAAAGATGACTGAAATATAAATACACAAATCAATAATGATGAAGGGTTATTCAATCTGTATATTTACCATCAATTAGATGTGTGTGAGTGTGTTTATACATATATACTTCAGAAGATGCTAATTCAAAATGATTAAATGTCAACAAAAGGCATGTGAGTCCCCTTAAGCATTCTAAACAAGCACCAAATGGTAAGTGTAATGAGAAGTGGAAACCTCCCACTTGCCTTTTTCCAGAAATATTCATACACCCTGCTCAGAGCAGCAGTTTCACCTCCTATATATAAACCTCATTTCCTTGTCAGTCTGCATGAATAGGAGAAAGGGACCAAATTAAAAAATTTAACACAAGTAAGACAGCATAATATGATCAAAATTTATAAATAAGATACGAAGGTTGCCTGTTGTGGTTGAAGTGCAAGCTGATGAATTGATGGAATGCATCCCCAATCCTCAACAGGAGGTGGTGGTAGAGACCAACAGGAATTTTAACACAGCTTCGGATACCACATTGAGAGAGAATCTTTTACACACCTTGACAGCCTTCTCTAGCTGATGTTTCGAGAAGCTGATTTTTCAATTTTAAAGAAAAAAAAAATCAAAACACAAAATCGCAATTATTCAAATACCAATAACTTAGTCCATTAATTAATGATCATGGGATCCTCTTTAGCAAAATTAGGTTTTCAAATAGAAAAATTAGAAACAAATCAAAATTTGTACAGAAATTAAATTGAAATTAGGTTTTTATGAATTAGGTTTAATTAAAAATTTGGAAGAAAAAGAAGATATAAATACCATTAGAGAGATTAGAAGTTGACGGAGCTGAAGTAAATGTGAAATCGTAAAAGGAAATTAGAAATTGAGAGAGAAGCAGAGGAGTGAAACAGAAAATGGAAATGGAGAGAAGGAGATGAGCTAAACAAAAAATGAAAAGAATAAACATATATGAGGATGTATTTTTCGTATTTAAAAGAAGCTTCCACATATTTAAGATTTTGAAGAGAGAAATGAAAGACGAGTTTTAATTAGTTCTTCCCCATACGAGTTTAGCTCTTTTCTAGTTTTTTTCTTTAATTCGTTTTTTTAAAAAAGATAATTTTACCAACAGAATATAAGAGAATTCCGTTGGTAACTTTATTTTCTATTCTTTAGTTTTATTTTATTTTAATTTTAGCAATGTAATGCTTCTATTGGTATATAATTTATTTTCAAAATTTTTTTATTAATAATTGGTTGGCAATTCATTGCTAATCGGTTGGTATTTAGTAACAGAAAATTTCCGTTAGTAAATTTTGTTTGTATTTTTTTATTTTCTTGTAGTGAAGGTAAGGAAAAAAAATTACTTTAAATCCTTATTTGAATAGAAAAGAATCC
Organism: Bocquillonia castaneifolia; assembly: GCA_948193215.1. Taxonomy (NCBI): domain Eukaryota; kingdom Viridiplantae; phylum Streptophyta; class Magnoliopsida; order Malpighiales; family Euphorbiaceae; genus Bocquillonia; species Bocquillonia castaneifolia. The sequence goes on from CANYLF010273968.1 coordinate 9,764, forward strand.
TTCAAATTAAGCTCAAGTTTTCCTTAAAAAAAAAAAAGGTGTAAAAGGGCCAATTTCTTGCCGCATGAAGTAGAACTGGTTTAATTTACCATTAATTTAACTTGTAAAAGGACCAGTTGATGCCCACGCAATTTCGTAACATGCACCACATAAGCATTTGCGTCATTAAAATTTAAATTGGCCCATATTCAACTATGCAAAGGTGGTTTGCTAAGCTCGGGATTCTCTTACCTAGATTGGGTATATATGAATTCTCTCTCACAAGTACTTGTTCCACAATTTATGAAAGATAGGATGGATGTGAGTGGGGTCCATGATGAACCCGGTTTAGGTAAGAATTTTCCTGCTAAGCTGATCAAAGTCACTAATGACGGAAGATCAAGTTAAATTCAAAATATGTCTTTTGGTCTCTAAAAAGAATTTTCAACACATAATCACTATAAAAAAATAACGAATAAGTCTCGAAGGGAACATTTATAGACGCAAAATTTTACCCATAAATAAAGATAAATTGGGTTTATATTATTGGACTGTCAGATTAATTTATTGAGTAAATTAAATGATATCAAATAATACATTTGGTGAATCAGATATTCACTTATCTAAATTAAAAGAATACTATTTTCTTTACATAATTAAATAAATAAAATATTTGGCTAATTAAAGAAAATATATATTATTCTTTTCAAATGTGTCCAACACTCTCCTCATTTCTCTTATAGATAGAAGTGCCTTATGTTCAAGAAGGGAACACTATCGAAATTCTGCAACAAAACATCTAAAAAGCTCTGCACGATTCTCTCCAAACACTAAAGCTATCACACCACATTCAAATCAAAATCAAGCTTGGATTTTTATGTTGTATACATCACTTTTGTGGAGATTCAATATTCTTTTGCATAAATCAAGAGAGATATTTTTGCAACTGTTTAAGAATAAACTTCACAAGCTATTGATTCACTACTTTTTGAAAGCAAAAAAATTAAAGGATTTGATTTTTATCATACATATAGGAAATTGAACAATAGATATTGTCCCCTTCCCTTGATTTTAATTAAAAAAAATCGATATTTGATCGTTGTTTTCTTTTTCTTAATTTATTTCATGATAAGAAATTCACGTGAACAGTATAATTTTTCATAAATTTAAAATTTTCATTTTTATGAAATACACATGAAACTATGAAAAATTATTTTCTTTTTCTAAAAATGATTTATCTCTTTATTTAAAAAAAATCAAATTTATATAAAGAGATTTCAAACTTTTTTATTTTTTCGTAACAAAGGACAATTAGTTTGTTTTAAAACAAATTAAGTAATCATGGAAAGTAATTAGGTAGGTATGTATATGTGTATATATATAACTTAACGAACATGGTTTTAGTCTAGTGGCAAAGCCATATGTCAAGAAAAGCACCATTTAAAGGAGGTCTCGAGTTCGAGCCTCACTCCCATACGTTGGGAGAGAGTTGGGGCTTCTTTCGGCCGGAGATTAGTCTAGACAACCGTAAAATAGGGTCCAGGATACTTCGGTGAGTGTGTTTGTACTCCACACACACACACACACACACACACACATATATATATATCATGGCCTCAACTCAAGTGCAATACATATTTATGCAAATTTGATTGTTTTAAAACAATTATATTAACATAAAAAATACAATTAATTAAAAATTACATAAAATTAGATTTAATAAGAAAATGTAAATAAATGTAAATTTTATATTCTTATAACATTAAGAGTTTATTTGATTCAAAATATTTTTTTAAAGGGTTTAAGTGTTCCTATATAAAAATTAAAGG
>CANYLF010274357.1:0-12198 GCA_948193215.1 Bocquillonia castaneifolia
ACTTAAAAATTGTATTTATTTAAATATCTTAATATTATATTTATTTTATATAATTTTAATATATTTAATAAATTTTAAATCTTCAATCCAACAAACATATGTAATGAGCCTGTGTTATGCTTTTTGTTTTGAGGTTTTTATCACTACCTTTATTCCACAAAAAAAAAATTTATTATTCATTTTCACACAATTCAAGAAATCATTGAATTGTTCTTAATTTTAGTAAAATCTAATATAATTGACAATTATAGTGTTTATTTATTTAATACGCTTTAGAAATGTGTAAATTATTATGGGTAATTTTGAAAAAAAAATAATTAATGTGCTCTTAATTTTATAAGTGAACACTTATTATGAGACAAATTAAAAAGGAATAATAGATTCTTTTTCGAAACTCGATTATTTATTGATTGGGTTGGTGAATGGTGGAATACGCCCTTAAATTGCAGTCCCTTGTTAGGATTAGGACTAAATCTTGGTTGGTGATGCTAGTCATTTTCTTCTATTTTTCAATTTCTACATAAAAGTTCACATATAATGCTTGAATAAGTTAAATACAGTTGAATTTCAATTTTTTTTTAAGTCAAGTCGAGGTTGAACCCTACAACCTTATTATACATGCTTATTTTTTTTATTGCTATGTTTCACATTAAAATCAAGATGACTAATTAATGAAATATTATTTTATTTAACTGGATTATTAACTTAATAATTATTAAAATAATAAAATTTAATCAAGAATAAGGGTCTTTTTATATTAGAAATATTTTAGTTATAAATTTAAATAATTATGACTAAATTAACTTTACAAATAAGAAAAATTAGTAAAAGTTAAATAAAGATATTAAAGTAAATTACCCGTTTAACAAAATGAGATAACTCTTTTAAGATGGTAATAGTATGTGTGTAGATAAATTTATTTATTTTTGTTACTAATTATCCATTTTTATATAAAGGTGTAAAAAAAAGCTATACAATCTTAATTTAAGAAATATTAATTATGCCTAATTAAATTACATGAAAAGAGAAATGCTAAAAAAACACTAAAAAAAGGGAAAGAATAGTACGTATAGATTGATACATTTTTTTAATAAAGTATTCGTTAAAATTTCTTTGGTCTACTAAAATTTTAACTAGCAGACATCTTTTTTTTAATGAATCGATAAAGTGGGATTTGAATTCGGAACTCATCTATAGAACTGACTCAAAAATATTTGAGGTCCTAGGTAAAAAAATTGATGCATTACATTATATTAGAGCATCTCCAGCACCGTTGTTTAAAATATAGAGCATCTTTAGATATTTACAGAGTATCTTTTCACTTTTATACAATAAACTGTGATGTTATTCCAATAGACTCTTTAAATTATCTATTTTATTTTTTTTTATAAATGATTATCTATTAATTATTTTCTTCCTCTCTCATATTTCTCATTTTTTTTACCCAACTCACGTATTTTTTTTCTCTTTCTTGCTTTCATCACCGTAGCTATTTGCAAAAGATTGTTTCCAGAAAAAAAACATACGATTTCTTTTTTCATTTTTCTTCCTTTAATTGTTATTATGATGGATGATTCTGATGAAGATTTGGATGTGACTCGATTTGTTATTGAAGAATCGATCAATAAAATAATAAAAAAATTATTATTAAAAATTATATGAGATGGAGGTTAGAGAATGACCCAGAACTAGATCCTTTCATATTAGTGGCTGAGAATAATTAAGACAAGGGATTAATGAAACACACAAAATTTGCTTCCATTCACAACAAGGAGTCATTGGAGGTAAATTAATTTCACTTGGAACTGAAGTAATAGAAAAGAATGGGACTGTTTGTCCAATGATGAACTGGGCCAATTATGTATATTTCTTTTCACATGAATACAAAAATAGAAAGAGACCCTTTTACTTTGGGTGCTTGTTATGCAATCAATGTCAAAATCTAACAACAAAATGGTTACCTCAACACTGATGGTTCAGCCTAAAGCTTGCTCAAAAGAAGTTAATGGCCGTGCAATTCTTATTGGTATTGCTTCGAAAGTTTATGCCTTGTTCTTCATGTCAGGTTCATCTTATACGAAATCAGCTAGGAGGCTAGCTTTTGAATGTTTCCGAATTATTTTCATTGTATGAAATTCATATTTTATTTGTTATTGAATTGTTTGGATTTTTTTTTGTTCGTGAATAGAAGGAAGAACATATAAAAGTAGGAGAATGAGTATTGATTGTTTTTACGTTACTAAAGATAAAATTCTATCAACAATAAAAGATAAATAAAAAAAATTTAATAAATATTATTATTAAAAATTAATATACAGAGTGAAATTCACTCAACAGTTGTGGAGAGCGAAACCAACTCTGTATATATATATATTTTTAAATATAGAGTGGATTGGATTTACAATTTCAATCAAATTCTTTATAAATACAGAGTTTATGAGTTATAAAGAGTACGTTGGATAAATAAATGGTAAGAAACTAATTTAAAATTTACTTTTCTTACATTTTAATATATAAGATTACTAATTGAATTTTTATGTTCAAGTTTAAGAAGTTAGTGGTTAACAATTTTTATTGACTAATAGACCAATAATATTTAAAATTTTACAATAATTAAAACTTTATTAGAACTAGATTTTTTTTTTTATTTTTGGAATTAGCAACTCATCACGATGTAATAAAATATCATCTAGAACATATTAACCTTTTTCCCCCCTCAAATTGAAGACCCACACACATATACATGGAACTGTTATTTCTTTCGAGGTCCTAAGCATACACTTTAGTGCCATACCTTAAGCTACCATTGCTCACCTACAAGATTATACCCTACATGAATTGCTGCTGGATTGGCAATCTTTAGAATCTTTTACACATAAATTTAATTTCACCAACCTCACCGATAAATAGATTTGTTAATGGATATGAATACCCGAATTATATGCTGAACTTAAATACTTAAATTTAAACTGAAATTAAACCCAAACTGAACTTAAGCTTCATCATTTAAGAGTCAAGTCTGATTAAATCCGTCCCGAGTCTGTCTAAACTCTAGCCCATGAACAGCTCTACCGATGAAATTGTGCATATAAACTCTTGTAAAGTGAAGGTCATGCAACACACAAATGGTAACTATATAACTTCATTCCAACTTGGCAAAATCTCATATAAACTATTAAACTTTGTCTTTCTTTAAAATTAGATCCTTAATAAAATTCTATCTTGTGCATACTGCTCCTACAGCTTTTCAAATTTTTATTTATAAATCTTTTATCAAGTCCATTAGCCTAGCTGGGATAGTAGAAGACTTCTAGTGGGAGGGCAGAGCTGTGTGGTAGTAGGAACAGCGGACACTTCTAAAACATTTATAAAATGAATAGTTCAGATAGCTGCAACAGAAAAATGAAACTGAAGTGCCTGCCGATCTTGAATATTCGGCTCCTGCATCAATCAGATCCACTTCCTTATAGCTTTACAGGATTCTTTGGTGAATAACAATAACAGTAATAATGAGAACGGGAGAGGGAGAGTAAGCCATGTAAAACAATTTATTTACAATGGTTTATACCTTGGGTGCCATTTAAGGATCTGCAAAAGGAAAAGAACTTGTATAGATGCTTATATTAATAATCAATAGAATACAAATCAAAATCTTGGCACTAATTCATGCCAATGTTTTGATACATAAAAGGGGTAAAAATGTTTGTATCTCTGAGAAAATGAATCTGTAAACTTGTGGTTCTTTTTTTTTTTCTCCTTAAACAATCAAAAACAGATGCTATATTTCCCCACTTCTGCAGAGGATTGAGTGTGCTTCGGTGTGATAGTAAGACTCCAAGGATAAAATGAATAAAAATACAACACTATATTCTACAATGTTGATTCTAGTCCTATTGAAATTCTACTACTGCCTTTGCCGGTGCCCGTGTTTTCAGTAACATCTCATCATACTCATCTTCAGGATTTGATAGGGCAACAATGGCCCCTCCTGCCCCTATAGACGCTTCACCTTCATGTATCACAACCGTTCTGATCACAATATTCAGATCAAATGTCTGATTATATGAGAAAAATCCAACGGAACCAGAGTATATGCCACGAGAACAACTTTCAAGAGAATCGAGAATTTCCATAGATCTCAACTTTGGAGCACCTGTCATTGAACCACCGGGAAATGCAGCCCTGACACAGTCCACTGCAGTTAAATTTGATCTCTTTTTTCCTCGAATTGTACTCACCATGGTATGCACAGTTGCATATGTTTCCACATCCATAAGATGCGGTACATGAACAGAGCCGGGTTTGCAGACACGGCCAAGATCATTCCTCAAGAGATCAACAATCATCAGATTTTCAGCTTGATCCTTTTCACTGTTCAGAAAGAGAGTGAGGGGTCAGTATTGCTACAGCTCAGCAACGAACTGGACTCAAAATGCATTATATCATTCAACGGAGATCCCTATCTCTATATAGAATATATGATACTAAAGTTTTCTAAGATGGGATATGCGCGAGTTTAGCACATATTTACAACCTTTATGAAGAATGTAAGCAAAAGAACAAGATAAGTTGTCAGCAGCATTGGCAACCAGTTATATTCTAAAAACATGAAGCAAGAGTTCAGGATACAGAATGCTCTATTGTTAAGTATAGACATATAGACATCTTTCCATCATTCAATGGACATGTCACCACTTTAACTTTGAGAGAGACAGAGGTCACATTACCTGTATTGCAACTGCAATTTAAGTTGTTCATCTTCTTCTAGTGTTGCGCCACGAGCTATGGTACCCTTAATGGGCTTTGCTTCCAGAACACCGTTTCTGTCCAAACGCAGGAACCTCTCAGGGGAAGAACAGCAGATGCACAAATTTTCATTTGAAAAATTAAGCCATGCAGCATATGGTGCTGGATTTTTTTCTCTAAGGTGAAGGTAAAGTCCCAACGAATCAACCTCTTCGACTCTTTTTCTCATCTGAGTAGTGAGACACAACTCGTAGCTTTCCCCATCTTTGATGTATTCCAGACATTTCTGCACATCACTAATATATTGCCCTCTGGATTTCTCAGCAAGAAAGCCTACATTGCATGGGGAAAATGATGCTGGTTCTGAAGTCCGATGCTCGAACTTCCTTGTAGAAGATGCTTCTACATGAAGGAGCTTCTGTTCAACATCATCCAACCATTGCGTATTGGTTGCACTTCCTTCTTGTACAGATAATATATAAACATCATCATAAGAATGATCAATAACTACAAAATTATCAGCAAAGAAAAAGCAAGCATCCGGAGTTGTGGACTTGTGGCAGTTAGATAACATGCCACATTCAACTTTAAGGTTATACCTGAGTAAAAAGGAAAATAACTAAATTAATAGCAGATGGTAAGTGTTGGCATAGAATTTATGTCTCATGAAAATTGAAATGTACTTTCCATAAGAAAATATAAGCAATCAGGACTGTTGAGATGGGACAATCCCTTTCTCCATTTCCATGCAAGTACTTTGGAATGCTTAAAAATACACACATCTTTCTGTTTAAGTAGAAAAAAGATTTTTTTTTTAAAGATTTTTCTCTATTGTTAAACAAATTAATTACTAAACATATATTAATTATGCAGAACCACTTGTTAAATATGCTGATCATTATTAACAGTAAGCAATCATCATATGCTGCCATGCTGGTAACAGAACAATAGTTTTTGAGTAATTATTAACTCCACACAAGAAACTGACAATTTGAAGAACAAATATATTATAAAGATCAGCGAAGGCACAAGCATTTTAACATGAAAGAACACGTGAAGAAAGTATATTCAGTTGCCATTATAGTCACAGTATCATTACTAGATAATAAACTATGTTAATATATTGTGACCACCTATAATTTGAGCTTTACATTTAAACAAAAACAAATTCATGACATCAATTAGACAAGGTTAAAGGCATCAATGAGTAAAACTCACCCAATGTAACCAATATATCCACCATAAAATTCAAATGGCAGTCCTTCAAAATCTTTTTCATCATAATGAAATGATAGGAGTTCCTAGAAAACAGCAAGAAACAATGAAACAGGACTCAGCTAGTATATTAAGATAATGGAATAGATAAACTCATACCATTCACTCATAATTACATGCTTTGTTCATAAATTTACATTTTTAATGAAGAACTAGAAGGCATATATCCCAAGGGCATATAGATGTTAAAGTTTGTTGTAAAAACATGGACAGTTCATCATTCCCAACAATGCGTGCTCACCTGAATGCCCTTCACCCAGCCACCCCAACTAGAGGCAGACCTAGAAATTTTTTTTATGGGGGACAAAATTATAACATGATTAATAAAATGAAGCAAAACAGTAACTTTAAGGTGGCAATGAGTAAAACAATAATTTTAAGGTGGGCAATACTACATATTTTTAAAAGAAACAATAAGTTAATTAAGCAAAAAATTAAAGATATTGCTCACAAAAGTTTTTCGGTGAGGTGGGCAATTGCCTACCATATCGAACACTTAGGTCTGCCCATGACCCCGACCACCCCGGCTAACCCAAATATTGCACAAATTTTCTGGTTCATATGAAAAACATAGCCCAAGTGGATGCTTAGATGAAATGACAACAGCACACAATAAGCCCTACGGAACCATGCAGCCATTACCTTGTCCAAAAAATCAAGAAAACCTTGTTCTAGATACATGTTTCTAGTAGAGCCCTGAGCATCTTCAATTGACAAATAACCTCCACCTTTACCAGCCATATCACTGAAAAATGGAAACACATCCATCATGTCCTTCAAAATCTTAAACTTTCAATTATTTCTTATTTACAAATCGTCAGCTGATTTACATAAAGAACCCTTATCTATATGCAAATTTGATGATGAAGGTATGAAACAAAAGCATAAATGCAGGCATGGATAAAAAGTTTGAGAATAATAAAAGAAATTCAAGTTATTTTGCAAAGAAGTTGACAAGAAATTATAAACAGACCTTTGATCTGACAATCTAAATGTCATTTGCTTCCAAAGTGATCCGCCTTTACCCCCCATAAATGAAAAGCGTGCCCTTTTCTAAGCATAAAATAGAATCGATGTCAAAATTTTGGGCTGGAAAATTTACAGTAACAATGATGATGAAGCAGATTGATGCTAACAAATACAAAGAACACATTAAAAAAAATTTCTACCACTCAAAGTGGAGCTGGAACTATGACAATGACAACTATAAATCGTTCTCCCACACTAAATTTTAGAACTTCACAAAATTTTCCATCTACACTTAATTCAATAATTACTGCTTTCTAAAACATGCATAATTTCATTTTTTTTTTCTCTAATCAGATTGTATAACTTTGTCAATATCTGCTTATTTGCTCTTTATTCAGTTTTCTTAATTGACTCTCTGATGTCATCCAATCAGACATCAGTGGACTACAAACAAGTTTCACAATGGATGTGTGCATGTGTATAAGACAGCATAATTAAATTTTTCTAACAAAGCTGAGACCTCAAACATTTAAACGAAGTTGATAGAGAATTTAGACCATCTAAATCAAATTCTAGTATTCTCCACGCACCCACTGTGAACTTCCAAATATTAAATAAAAAAGAAAAGTTTGTTTAAGGTTGCAAAGATGGATAAATGAGCACCAACAAATATGATGACAAATGCAATTTCAAGTAGATATATGAGCAGGAAGAGGAAACCTTTTCTACAGAGGAACTGTCTAACCAAAATGTGTCATCAGCTTTATTATCCCCAAACACTTCGCAAAATATACTTCTGGCCCCACCAACTTGTGCACCCATTTTGTCAAATTTTCTCCATTTCAACTTCAAATGCTTTACACCAACACTTGATTCTGGAAAATGCAATAAGCTCATGTCTATATTTCCCAGTAATTGGTTTCTTCTGTGTCTTGAAGTTTCTCTAAATGGTAGAACATCTTTGTTGCATTCCAATATCCCACTTCTAGGGACTCCAAACAGTTGACTAGCACCAGGCACCTGCATGCATGCTAAAAAAATTTTACTGCTCAGAGGAAGTCAAAGGCTTATTAGATAACAAAAGAAATGGTAGCAAGTCATAAGGAATATTTAGGCAAGGTAGTGTAATGCCAAGACGTTTGAGAGGGGAGTTCTCAGGATACAGATAGGAGTTAAATTAGTTGATCAGTGCATACATAAGATGTAGATGGTAATGACATGCTACTTTCAGAATGTTATTTGCAATTATTATGCCTTTCAGTTCAGATATTGCAGCAATAATATCTTTCCAAGAAAACATCAGTAAGCCTACAATTTCTCATATAAAGATATGCCCACAGGAGTATGACAGTCAGAATGAACAGGCATATTTCAATTGATGCAAACATAAAAAATATAATGTTTGAAAAGATAATATGCAGATATAGTAAAAAAGAGATCAATAACAAGTTAATGGAATAAAAGGCCTATCTAGACTTATAAAGCTTTGGTTTACCAGCATAAATGGCATCTCTCTCATCCACGAATGTTGACCTCCGTCTCTGCCAATAATCCTGTGTTATCTCTCTAAAATTCACAAATATTTGCCTTCCATGACAGGTTGCAATACTTTCTGGATGAAACTGAAAGTGAAGGAAATGAAGAATGTAATTTTAATTCATAGAAGTGAAAGTCATGGATAACTAACCACCATGAAATGTTGTGACGAACCTGTAAACCATAGTGAGGCCTTGTAGAATGCATTACTCCCATAAGAATTCTTTTTCTTTGCAATTCTTTGGAGAGATGAAAAGGCCAAGAAGCTCCATTGTTTAATTCTGCTGACAAAGCATCAGAAGAAATACTTGGCCTAGTGTGACACTCACAAGTATGAGGGATAAGATCAGAATTCTGAGATTCAAGGAAAGAATGTGTGCCAGTGGAAGTAGTCCATGCAATTGGGACAAGTTCCTTTGGGAGTGAATCTGCATCTATAACAAGAGAATGATAGCGAACCACCTGTCATATTCAAGGTGTAAGTAGTGTTTAGTTGCAATTCTCATAAGCATCACTAAGATCCCAATAAATGCAATATATGCTACAAAACCAGCTTAATAGTTCTATGAAACTAACTCTAAGCTCATCATAATTAGCATTTTCAGATTTGCAAAATGGTGATGACACCATACCTTAAGAAGCAGGAAAGAACAAAATTCTTGCATATATCTATTTGAAATAATAATAATAAAAAAAAGCAATATAGATTGGAGTAAATGTTTCAACCTTTAGGACCTCAAACATTTAGTTCCAAGAATAAATCACCATCATCTTTTCTTCAATAAATTAAAATTAATTTGATGTCTGAACAAAATAAATCTTCCATGCTGCATTACATGTTTATTCAATGGCTTTATACAAAGAAAACAGCAGGATACTCTTGATTAAAATCAGTCTTTTCACTGATTCACAGTGATAACATCATTACATATTTTTCCTGAATATTTTGGCATTAAGACAACTAAAAGGCATAAAAATAAACAAAGGCAACAATGACAATGCCGATGAATTATTTTAAGAGATGCTTATTCTCAGAAAAAAAAAAATATTACTACAATGAAAATATATACCGCAGAAAAGAACAATCCCTTTCTCGTTTAAGCATAGAACTAACCTTAAACCCAGAGTTTGTGCCAGAAGGTATGTTATGGAAAAGTCTGCACCCATGATGCTCAATTTCACTGTAAAACAAGCATTAATTAATAAATTTGGAACCAAGCATGAGCAGAAACATTGCACAGGAACAACTAATAGTAGTAAACGAAAATTAACAGCCATAAGCACAATAAGCAAAGGCAAAATTTATTCACATACCTCATGCGCCCGTGAACTGGTTCAGATGCATGGACGATTTGAGCGCCATGTACATAACCTAAAGCCTGTCATATTGAACTCGATTTCATTTCAGCAGTAATTGCAGCTAAATGCTTATCCATTAAAATTGGATATCAAAGATTTGTTTTTAAAAGAAAAGGAACAAAAGCTCAATTTACTTCGACTAAAACTTGTTAAATCATAAAAATATGAATACAAGTGGTAATTTACAAAGACAAAAAAAGTTTCAAAGCAATACCTGGTGTCCAAGGCAAACACCCAAAATAGGAATATCCCTGCACTCAAGCAGCAACCGAAGACATATTCCTGTAAGATTCAAATGGACTCTGAAACAGAATATACTTCACCCAAAATAAAAATAAAAATAAAATATGCCAACACAAAATAACCCACTCTAGTTTCAGAAATTGGAATCATCATTATGCCAATAGAGAGTTAAAGTCTACAAATTTAGACAGACAAGAAGTGTTGGACCCAATAACAAATTTTCTGTATTGCAGTTTCAGGAAGGGTCTCAAATAATAAAATTCAGAACATAAAATCATCCAATGATTCTAAGAAATGTCATATGCAACTTCACTTTCATTAAGAAGCATGTTAATTAAAATTGCATGGTATAATCTAGAATATCCTATAATGTATTAAATTACATGCCAAACTAGCAGGTTTCCAGTAATAATATCTAAACAGCAGATACAGCAACCTCCAACTTGAAAAAAGTTGGCAAATGAACTGAGTTCAGAAAAATACCAATATCAGCAGCACAAGTAGGAGAACCAGGTCCAGGTGATATAACAATGTTGTCAAATGCTTTTTCTTCATATAAATAATGGCAAACTTCCTCCCATGTCCACTCATCATTTCTCACAACAACAGGAGGCACTAAAACATGCAACAACACAGACCGAATAAATAACACATCAAAAGAAACCAAATTGAATACCAATAACAACAACAACAACAACAACTAAATAAAACAATAAAGAAAGGAATACCTCCATTAACAACAGAGAGCTCTTGATAAATATTATAGGTGTAGCTATCATAATTATCAATCAACAAAGTCCTAACAAATTCAAGCTTCTTGCTTCTCGAGTCCCCCTCCAACCTTTTCTTTCCTATGAAAGAACCTTCTAAATGTCCAGGCATTAAATGGCTAGAAGAAGAAGCAGAAACAACCATCGTTCTTGACTCTTGAACATTGTCATTCTCGTTAAGCTTGGCGGCAGCAAAACCAACTCCAAGAAATGGTTTAGCAAGTAAAGAATCAGAAAAGGAACCATTACTGTAATCATGATAATGGTTACACCTACTACCCAGAAGAGAATTAAGATTTGAGGAAAGATTTAAAGAACATAAAGCAAAATTCATATTGAAAAGCACCCTTTTAAATTCTATGCAAGAAAATATAAATATAAAGAGTAAAGATTCTATCTTTATAAGTAAAGATTCTATCTTTATATGTAAAGATTAAAGATTGCAGATCCAAGAAAGGGAAGAAAAGGGAGATCTTGTAAAATAGTAAATAAAAAGGAAATGGGGAAAAAAGAAAAAAAAAGCAAGCGGTGGTGGAGGAGGGAGTGAATGAGAGGGAAATTGACCTTACATAAATAATAAAGTGTACATATAAGCGAAAGAAAAGAGAAGAGAGTTTGGTGGTGTATTTGGGGTGGGAGTTTGGTTTGGAAGGGACCCACTTTGGAAAGATTAGATTCTGTTTGACGCGTCAAAAAGGAATCAGTTTTGTTCAGTGAATGGTGAAGTGGTTCGGTCTTTTGGGTTTGGACGCTTTCTGCTATTTTATTTCCCGAGGATTTGTTACGGACTGTTGCACGTTTCCTGATTCCGTTTGATTTCTCTACATACTGTATCATAGTCTTGCCCTGTTATGACTTGTTTGGGATTGCTGTTTGAGTATAAAAAAAATGTTTTCTTTTCTAAATTATTTGTTTGATTAAGCACCTATAATGGCAATGGATAGTGTATGATAAGGTACCCATACCTAAATAATATAATTGTATCTATATCAGTACTTATATTCTAATGGGTAAAAAATTTTATTCATATATCCAGACTCATAGAATTTTAGCTACTCATAGGTAAACAAATTACCCAAATAGTCAATTAAATAATTTTTCATTATTTATATATATCTAACACTACAAGTTAAAATATTACACACTAAATAAATAGAACAACATTAAATAATATAAAATAAAAAAATATTTAAAAATATTAAAATAAATATTGGAATTTTATATAATTCTTTAAAATTAATAAAATTCAATTATAAAAATATTAATATGATTCATCATATATTAAAAAAATACGATTCAT
>CANYLF010274584.1:0-17487 GCA_948193215.1 Bocquillonia castaneifolia
TATATATATATATATATATTTGCTTTTTCTCCAAAACAACCTAACAATTTAAGTGTACATGTTAGAAAGAAAAATGAAAGCAAACAATGAATGATAAACAATGTCATCCCAATCACTCTTATATACATTTTTTTCTTCTTCCCCAAGAAAACTTAATAATTCAAGAGACACTCAAATTAATTAGAAATTACGAATATTAAAGGACACTTAGATTAATTAGAGATTAATGATACCATAAATTAAGAGAAACTTAAATAAATAAATAAATAAATAAATAAGCGTTAGGAATACAATAAGTCAAAAACCGTCAGAAATGTGATAGGTCAAGAACCATTAACAACTATATATATTAAAACATTACAATTTTAGTCAAACTAAAAAAATATAAGAAAACCAAATTCATTATAAATTTCATCTTCCAAACATATCAAGGAACCTAAGTGGCAAATCCGAAATCCTTAGCTTTTAAGTATTTATAATAAATGCTTAAAAACCATCTTAAACAAAAACAGACAGAGACAGAGAAACGAAAAGACAAAAACATAAAAACATATATAATCTAATGGAGTAACACATAATACTCATCCATTGTATGAACTTCTACTCTACTCTACTCGAGGAGTATTAGTGCTGCTATTGCTGCTCATACTACTTGAAGATTTTCTTCTTCGATTGCTTCTTTTTTATTAAGATATTCAAAGAAATTTTTTATGAGAAAGATGATGAGAGCATATGTAATAGAGAGTGGGATCATTACTCTCTCTTCTCCTCTCTTTGAGAAACCCAAACAAGCAGCAAAATCAGCAAACACACAGACTAGTAAATATCTCATATATGGATGTAGGATTCTAGCCCAAAATATGGAATGAATATCGAAATCAAATATAGTAGTGACTAGCCGTATATCAACATCACTACCGATTAAACGGTAGATCATCTCTTCTCTAGCAGTAAGAAGCGGCTCAGATACAGTCTTGAGAGAAAACTTAAGTTTAAGATATTCTTTAAGAATATCTTTTAGTCTTTCAGCCTAACCATCACAGCATTTGTTGTATCCAACACTGGAACACAAAACTCAAGATAAGCATATGAGCTACATTTATGATAGTAAACACAAAATAAGCTAAGCATTCCATGTATGATGAATGAGCAGTAGATGTAGTTGAAATTTTGAGTAGAGCTTGGTACATTTGGTTTTTGAAAATGGTTGTGTTAGGGAGTTCTAAACTTGAAAGGAAAAAAAAAGAATAGGGTGACAGTTATGAAAAGGATGATTATATGACTACGGAGAGGATTGTTTTTGTTTCTATTAGCGAAGAAAGAGGTCATTTTGATGATTAGAGATAGTAGAAGAGAAGAGATTAGAAATTTTTTTGTTATGTGCAGAAGAATAGAGTGTTGATCATCTTATTTATAATGCTCAGCTCAAGGGCATGAGATTGATTTAGCAAGCAAATATTTACTCACTATTGTATTTCTCCCAGCAGAGTGCTGGATAATAAAAATAGTAGGAAAAAAACAAAATATGAAACCAAAATGGGATGACTTCAATACACTTTCCATTGCAAGACTTAATAGGACCTCCAACGGGTGTATATATTAATTTTCATAATTTAGAAGCAGGGATTTAAATCGTTTTCTTCTTCTTCTTTGGCAGCTCTATCTATTTTCTTGTTTAGAGTGATTTCAAAATTCTTATCTTCTATCAATGTCTGTCTGTATATTTTATGAAAATGTTTCAGGTAGTATGTATGACGAAATGCAGAAGAGAAAAGTAATCTTTAAAGACACTTAAGAATTTGAAGAAAACTAATTTTCCAGGAAGAGATGAATTTTATATGAAATTTTCAATTTTATTCAATTAAAAATAGAAAAAATAATTTTATGGTCAAAATATATTTTTATTTTTTTATAAATCAAATTGCATTTTCTTGACTCGCATGAAAATTTTCATATCAAAATTCATTAAAATGAATTTTTTTTATAAGAAGATAAAGATTGGATAATTATGAGAAGGGGTTTTATGCTACAAAATTTAAAGTTCCGAAGGTTTCCTGATACAAATTAAAATTGAAAGACCATAGTGTTACAATAGGCAAGCATCAAGGACCGTGAGTGTAGTTAAGCCCTAATAACTAGATTTTAACTTGATATGATTATGTATAACTCATTTTGACTTGATATGACCTATTTTGGTCAAAGTTGGTTTGAGTGAAGTCATAATTAGCAATCCAAGAGTAATTAGTATTATAAAATAAACCATCCAATCCAATCAAAACAGTATGCAATGCTATAGAGCCACTAATATGCAAATGCATGATCCAGCGAAACTAAACAAACCAAGAAAACAAAAAACAATTATCTGCTTTGGAGAAGTATAAGCCATTTTTGTAAGGTGATTTCCGAAACAAAGAAGTCATAGTTAAGCTTCTTATTTATAATAGAAATTACAGAATAGTAACTAGCAATTCCTTGAACAAGGATCGATGAAGTGGCAAAATCCCACCGTTGATGCATTTGGATCAAAGTGCAATCAACAAGAATTGATAAGGTGAGCATGTAAATGAAAGTTAATTGGTTGAGATTTTTTGGTTTGGATTAGTGACTAAGTACTTGTGGAGAAGTTGACATGAAGAAGAAGAACAAGGCACTGTTCTGTTTATTTTTGTTTGTGAGATGTAATAGAGGTAAAAAAAAAAGGCTTGTGCACCTAAACACCATCGTTTCTATTCCATTAAATTAGTATAGTATTTTTTTATTCAATATATATCGATATTAAAATGAAAAATAATTATTTTGAGCAAAAAATATTTCAAAATTATAAGAAAATAAATTTTTTGATGACCAGTTGGTGATCGATGATCATCCGCCAATCGACGGCCGGGGGTCTATGATGGCCAGTGATGATCGGAGGTCATCATAGGTGGCTAGAATATTAAAATACTATATATTTATATGATTTTTAAAATTATTTTTTTGTTTTGAAGTTTAGCAAAATGACTTAGTTTTTCCTTTGACGAGAAAAACATTTTTTGTTGACCAATTTCCTCAGTGCACCAAATGCTAAAAAATCTGAAAATGTTTTCTTGAAAAATATCTTCTGCGAAACAAACGGAGACTTACTGAACGGTTATTTTCCTCATATGTTATTATAATACTACTTTTAATTTGGTGGTGGAAGAGAATTGTAAAGATGATTCATTAACAAAACAAAATTGAGAAGAGCCAAGCCCATATTTCATTGAAAATTTAAACACTTCATTACATTAGATAATAATAACCCAAGTATAAACGATTAAACATCAGTAGATAATAACTGTTTAAAGACTTCTTTTTGAAAAAAATGTGTCCTAATGACTTCATTAAGTGTCCTGATACTAATTAACTTCTTTGTATCTTCATCCTATGAATCTTTTCCTTTCCCTTTCTTATGCCCTTGCCCTTTTTTCTTCTTTTTGGTGACACTGCTGGAGCCTGTGCCTTTTTCAGCGGAGCTTGGAGTTATCTCAATATGTCTCTCCCTCTATGTGCTTTGGGTTTAGATTTGAATCAGATCACTGTTGAGCTATCTTAGTATCTTCTTTACAATCTCTGACTTTTTTTTTTCGTTCCTTCTTGGCATCTAGATACTCAAATGCACTATTCAAAATAAATATTAAAATTCCAAGCACATCAATAATAATCACTTGAAAGACCAAGAGGTGGTGAATTGGTGCAGAAATAAAAATTAAAAACTTCAATGGAGATTAGGTGCATTCTATTGTTACTTTGCTTTTTACAAAGTAAAGTTCCCTATGTCACTTTATCATCGTTGGATGAGAAATTAACATTCCATCAAATGATTGAAAAAACAATGTAAGCAAAGTACAAAGTAACCATAGAATTCCCCATGGAGATTATATAATTGCTAAAATCATATAAAAGTGAAGAAATAAATAATTAAAAGCACCTTAATTTCATACAAAAATATGCACTCATTATTAGTTGACCTGAGAGTCCTAGGTTCGAATCCCCTCGCCAATGCCATGCTATACTATATATCATTTTTTTGGTAAATTACAATATCATATTTCCAAGGGCCTAATAGCCTAATATAGCCAGAACTTTGACCAAATTTTCAAATATAGCCCCAACTTTAAATCATGTCAATTAGTACCTTGTAATTTGAGTTTAGTGTCAAATATATCCAGACGTGTGTTTCATCGTCATCCTTACCTTTTATTCTCTCTCCTAGTTGGTAAGACACGTCAGATAAAATTGATTAGTTTTGAAACTAATATGAAAGTTCGGGATATATTTGGTTTCGAATCAATCTGACGTGTCTTGCCAAATAGAAGAGAGAATGACACTTAAGCATGCCATGTCAGATGAAATACATGTCTGCCTATATTTGACACTAAACACAAAGTATAAAGTACTAATTGACACGATTTAAAGTTAGGGATGTATTTGAAAAATTGGTCAAAGTTTGGGCTATACTAGGCTATTATGCCTTTTTCTAAGTAGATCCATGTAATGGGCTTCATTTTCAAATGATGGTAATTAATGTAGTTATTTTATGAAAAAGAAGAATATGTATTGGCCTGGGATGGATTTATTCATATCGAAGGAATAAATTATTTTTAAACTTGTGTGTTGTGCAAAATTAAACAGTCGAAAGAACCGAAGCCCTATTATAAGTATTGCCGATCGGATAATCTTTACAAGCACATTAATTTTTTGGTGCTCACCTGGATGGCCATGTTGTGCACTTACTTAATATCATGTGGCATTTTATACAAAATTAAATTGGTGCTGCCGTTGTTTCCTTCAAACATAATTAAGATGCCACATGATTATCCCCCCATATAAATACATTATTAATCAAATGAAAGAAAATTAGTCTTATTCTCTTGACAGAAAAAAATGAAGAAGCAAGAAGTTTGTGTCATCTTCAATGTTGGTCTCACTAAACTAACATATGCTAAATGTCAAAATCAAATAATAAATTAATTAAAATTAAAGTGAATCCCCATGTCGTACTACAAAGGTGTCTGGATATTCCGTTACTAGACAGGTGGTAGGGGAAAAAGGATAGAATATGCCTCTTAATTGTGTTCTATTTTTGTGCATGCTCCACATGCCACAAGCACAATCTACGTGTACTCCTTATTTGGTTCAATTCTAGTGAGGAATTCAATGTACTCCTTGTTTATCTATAATTAATTCTAAAATTTTAATAAAATAGTGTAATAAATAGATTTTTATTTTATACCAAACACATAAATCATTAATTTGAAAATGATTTCTATAAAATTTCATGAAATTCATTTAGTAACTTATGTTAATGTTAAATCAATAGAAAATTTAACTTAGTTTTATTAAATTGTATGAGTACAGTATATATATGTGCGGCTATTACTTTGTAAGCAAGACTATACAAGAATCCCTATTGCATAAGGAGAAAATATTACACGTAAAAAGTGGGAAACAAAATCCCTATAATGTAGGGATTAATATCCTTCCTTATTACCTTCCCGCAAGTTGATGATCATGGCAATCGATGATCAACTTAGACTGCAAATTTTGAAATTGTGGCTACGGGAGAGGCTTAGTGAATACATCGGCAAGTTGATCTTTAGAGGAAATAAACCGAACATCAAGAATACCTTTTGACACCAAATCTCTCACATAATGGTAATCAATCTCAAGATGTTTAGAGCGGGAATGGAAAATAGGCATAGTAGGAAGATAAGTGGCACCAAGATTATCACACTAAAGGAGCGGTTTAGAGGTGGGAGAAAGCCCTAATTCCCGTGGCAAGGATAACACATATTGAAGTTCAATAACAGCATGGGCAATTGCCCGATATTCGGCTTCAGTAGAGGACTTTGCCATTGTTCATTGCTTTCGGGTGCCCTATGTAACTAAATGACTACCCACAAAAATATAGTAACCAGAAGTAGATTTTCGATCATCCAAAGAGCTTGCCCAATTAGAGTCACTATATGTATGTACAATGCCAAATGAGGTAGAAGAAAGAAAAATGCCATAATTCATAGTACCTTTTAAGTATCTCACAATGCACTTGATAACACCCAATGTTGCTGAGATGGTTGATACATAAATTGAGACACTTTGGCAACTGAGTAGGAGATATCTGGACAAGTAAGGGCAAGATATTGAAGGCCACCAATGATACTGTGAAACAAGGTAGCATCTTTAAAGGGATCCGAAGGATTAAGAATCAACTTTTCTCTTGGACATGAGGGAGTAGATATGGAGTTGGAGAAATCCACGTTGGACCAAGCCAACAAATCACGGATATAGCGTGATTGTTGAAGATGAAGACCAAATTTGGTTTTGGTTGCTTCAATACTAAGAAAAAAATGAAGGAAACCAAGGTCATTAAGACGAAAAGATTTACTCAAATTAGAAATAACAGATCAAAGCAAGGCAGGACAACTACTAGTGAGAACCAAATCATCAATGTAGACTAGGAAATATGCATAAATACCACCATGATCGTAAATATAGAGGGAACTGTCATTTTTAAAAGCAACAAATCTGAGCTTAAGAAGTGCATTAGAAAGGTAAATATACCATTGCCGAGGTGCTTAGCGGAGACTGTAGAGGCACTTTCATAGCTTGCATACATGAGTAGGTTCGATTTTTAAACAAAACCTGGTGGTTGGCTCATAAAAACATATTCTTGAAAGGTACCATGTGAGAAAGTATTCGAGACATCTAATTGACAGACATCGCACCCATTAGACACAACATGTCCAAGAAATAATCTGATGGTTATTGGCTTTACCACCGGACTGAAGGTTTCCATAAAATCCACACTGGGCATTGATGATAACCTTTAGCAACTAAGTGTGCTTTGTAACGATCAATGCTGCCATCTGAATTCCTTTTGATTCGATACACCCACTTACATCCCACGATATTCTATCCATCCTAAGCAGGAACCAAATCCCAAGTGTGATTCTTTTGTAATGCCAAAATTTCATCATTTATCATTGATTGCCATGTGGGTGAACTTAGCAGCTTGTTTAAAGGTGTCAGGCTCGACATTTGGATTAAGGTGAGTAAGAAATAGTCTAGGTTTTAAGCTTCCAGTTTGGGCGCTAGTGGTCATTCGAGATGAGGGGTATTTGGATAAATCGACTACTAAAGAAAGGTCACGTGAGGAAGGTTCATTGAGAGTAAAAGACATTGGTTTAGGTTGGAGTGGGGAACGAGAAAGAATAGGAGTGGGGGAGGAGGTGGGTATGGGAATAGGAGTTCATGGATTAGGTGACGTGATAGCAAGTGGGGGAGAGGCAACAAGAGTTTGAATGAGGTCAGGTGGTGGAGAAGGAGATAAAGTTTCGGTGGAGGATAGACTAGAGTTATGTACGACAGTGGTCGATATAAGGGATGGGTTTAAGAAAAGAGTAGAAGAGGTGGGTTTAGATTGAGTCTTATCCGAAGTGTGGGAGTCCTGAGCATAAGGAAAAACCTATTCCTCAAAAATTATGTGACGTGAGTAAAAAAAAGGGTTTGAAGTAGTATCAAAATAGATGTATCCTTTATGCAACTTACTATTTCTTAACAAAACACAACGTCTAGACTTGGGCCTAAATTTAAGGTTTTAACTAAGGAAAACAAAGACAGTCAAAAAATTTTAAATCAGTGTAAGAGGGCATGGCATTAAATAAAATTTCATAAGGAGAAACACCATTTAACACAGGAGAAGGTAAATGATTAATGATTGCAGATAAGGAGGTTTTGCCTCAGAGCCTGAGCCATGACTAGCAACTGCGGCACTATGTGTTCAGCTGCGGGGCTGAAGTGGTAATCGCCACCCAAACCGGCATCGGGAATATCATACAAGGTGTACACCCCGATTCCTCTCAAGAATACGAAAGGTGCATTGACCCCAGAGATTCAAGTATCGGACTTATCAATTCTAGAGCATGATTCTTTACCCAATACTCTTAGTATTATACCAACCTTCGTTCCTTCTAACAAAGGAATAAAAACACATAACAATTATAACCTACCTTTTACATATATACATACAATGGTGAGTTTCTAACAACAAACAAGAGTTAATTTTAACATTACCAACCATTAATTAGGGTCAATTAACATGCATAAATGATAACAACACATAACAATCAACACAACATCACAACCTAGGATTTCTACTTTTTAGACCTAAAATCTTTATCACATAGACATTGATAACCAATTACATGCAATAATACATCTAAATAATTACCAAATAAGTTACAGAAGCTTACCTTATTGCTGCATTCCACGTAAAAGTTTATGTTTATCCATTTACAGACCCATACACAACCAATCCAAGCAAAAACACCACAGAAGGGTAGAGACAGGGGCCAACGCCACTTGGGAGTCTAGCATTGGTGCCCATTGCCACTTACCTCACAGGCTTTGGTGCCCAACGCCACTCCTGGCAGTGGTGTTGGTGGCCAGAACATAGACAGCAAGCACGTTTTGACAGAAAACATGATTTTCAAGTTTACCAAGCCCGAAAAACGCACATACAGAGATGATAATATATGAAACATTCACAAAAACATGTCATAATGCATGAATCATGGCAAAACAACCTAGATCTAATCATGGCATGCATTAAAATGCAAAAGGATACAAACTTTAAATGCAAAACATACAAAGATTCAAACTTTATACATTAAAATACAAAAAGAAACAACTTTATGCATTAAAACATAAAAGACATGATTTTTATACATTAAAACACAAAAGAAACGATTTTTATGCAATAAAACTCGAAAAGAAATAATTTTTATGCAATTAAAACATGTTTATGACATCAAATAATTCAGATCTAAAACAAAACACAAAGAAACATATAAAGAAAGCAACTTTCATCAATTATAATGCATGTACATGGCATATAATGGCATTTAATCAGCACAAACATGCAAAATCACTAATTAAACATGCAAAACAAAATATTACAGCAATAAAACATTCAAAACAAATCATTTATGACATGTAAACCATGAAAACATGGCAAAAATAATAAAAACACAAAGAAAAGAAGACTTACCTTTCAAGTAATTGATTCGAAAGTGCTTGATAACCCTCAGATCTGGTTTGAGTGACTTTTTGATTACTTTTTGGTGATTAACAAGTGCTGGAATGTTGCTAGAATGGATTAAAGCTCCAAAACACCTTTGAATGCAAGAAAATGCAAGCTTTTTAGAGTTTTTTTTATGTAATGTAATGTGAGAAAAGGTGTAGTCTTGTCTTGCTATGAATGAATTTAGAGAGTTAACATGAAAATAAAACCCTAAATTCGTATGTGCTGCTCCCTCCTCCCAAAACCCTAGTTTTAAGAGTGTATTTATACCTGAATTAGCTTAAAACTTAAGCTAGGGTTACCATAATCACTTTCCTAGTAAAATACAATGACTTAAGCTTAAAGCAAAGGTTATTTTGGTAAAAAATGAACCTACAGAGCCTTGGGACGCATGTACGGCTCATACGAGCCATTCCGAACTGAAACAGATTGAAAATGGGCTTTCTATATTGAAAATTGTGCAACTGGAGTTGGGGGCCCAACGCCAGTCTTCCTTGTGGCGTTAAGCCCAATGCTAGTCACATGAGTGGCGTTGGGCCCTTTTGGGCCTCTAAACGTCAGATTTTGCAAAAACTTATAACTGAGAAAACGTGCAGAATGGCCTCAACTATCAACCATCAAAATTTCAAGTCATTCCAATAATTGTAGAGAAAGTTATGATGAAAACCGTATGAAAAATGCACTATTTATGCTTAAAATAGGAATTTCGAGTAAAACATGCTTTGCAATCTTTGAAAACATTTTGATTGAGGCTATTCAATCTTTAAAAAGCAATCGTCAACTCAATTCATGCTATTTAGAACATGAATGATCATCACTAGGCCTCCGAGCCGCTTCTGCATTCCTGCATAAAAAATTAGGTGTTAATAATGATATAACAAGCAGCATCAAAAGCAAAAGTCCAAAAAGATTAAGGTACACTATGAAATCCCTTTGGCAACTAAGAAGGGGGGGGGGGGGGGGGGGTGAATTTTTTGATAATTAAAAATAAAAATCTAGTGGAAAATAAAAATTAATTTAAATAAATCACAACACAAGGATTTATAATGGTTTGAGATACAATTCAATCCCTACGTTCACTCCCCAATAATCAATTGGGATTTCCACTATATCAAATCAACCAAATACAAGTGTTTAGGCTTACACTAAACCATATACAATGAGTTTTTATCAAGGCTAACCCAAAAACCTACCCAAGTGTTTCTCTTACTAGAAACCCTTAAACCCAAGTGTTTTAATCAAGGCAAACACTTAAACCTTTCACAATTAATTCCTAAACCTCACTCCCAAGAGTTACAAGGAATTCAAAATCGAGCTCACAAGGCTCAACAATTAACAACAAGAATTAAATGACAAAGAAAATTTAGGGTTTTTAATCAATAGAGGTAATTGCAAGTAATTTAATGCTTGAGAGTTGTTCATTACCTCTTAATTGACTTAGATAAGCTCTTTTATAACCTCTCTTATTCTTTAGACCGTTGCAGCTTCACTCATGATGTCTGTGCCCGTTTTTATGCTTTCCAGCTTTTAAAAATCATGTAATAAGAGCTGTTGATTCAATAACAAAGATCGTTATGCTTTTGGCAATGAGTTCGTTGTGCTTGAAACGAGCTCATTATCCTAGTACACGAGATCGTTGTTAAAAAAGAGTTTTGAATACAAACGAGCTCATTGTAGTTTACAATGATCGTTGTTATCTACACAACGAACTCGTTGTGGTGTTCGTTGTGCATCCTCTTCATTCGTGTGTCTTACTGGAAGTTGTGTTATTTCCTTCTTGATTCACAATCATCATTGCCAAGATCCAAAATTATCATTTTGCTGCACAACAATCGTTGTTCAATAAGGAACGATCATTATGGTTTGAAAATGTGTATAAATGCTGAAAAAAATACTTAAAACATAAATAATTATTAGTTATATTGACTGAGGTTTATTATCAACATCAAAACAAGATTTAATTGCCCAAAAAGGCCAACACACTAGAATGACTAAGTAATGAAAGACTAGTTTCAACTAAGTGGCGATGTTTACGTTCGACAAGACCATTTTGTTTCGGTGTTTTGGGGCAAGCATTACGATGTGTAATACCGGCTATACATTATTTTTTTATGAGAGTATCATATACATTATTAGATATATTAAATTATATAAAGAGTTTTATTTTTTATATCTAAATAATTATTCACATTTTTGAACATATAACAAAGGATAAATAAGTCAACATATAGTTATTGGAGTGAACAGTTGGCGAAAAGCTTCAGATTGGAGCTTTTATGAAAAGGTACCTTAACAGCTACCGACGGCTGTTCAGAAAAATTAACCAAACACCTATCTTAGCGGTTGGGAGTTGACAAACTGTTGAAAAGCTCCCCAATAGCTAAACCAAACAGCCCCCAAAAAATGATATGACTAGAGCTAATGCTTCTTTCCTCCTCTTAAATCTCATTCACTTCACTATTTTAGACAATCCTATAAACATTGATCAATTTTTATATTTTCACTTAATTTTACTAATTTATTATCATATAGTTATTTTGAAAGTAATAGTATTATTTATTTTATTTATATTTTCAAAGTAGTACTATTTCCAAAGTAATTATTATAAAGGCAGATCTAAAAAATACAAGAAATTTTTCTTGTAATGTATGTGAAATTTATGAGACAAATCTACTTATAACATTAAAGTTGAACCCCTATTATTGTACATTCAATAGTGAATGTGTGAAGGTTTTAGGCTAAAATTAGCCTATTTTTGTACAGAAACTTTTTGAATGAAGTTTATTTTGGTTTTGTGTGGTAGAAGGTGCAACTTTGGTCCTTGTGAAATTGTTGATTTCGTCCCTCAATTTTGTAGAATTTGCTGTTGGAACTGTGCCGTTTTGGCAAGCAGACAAAATGTTTGTAGGAGACTTCACATACAAGTGTCTCTATTTGCCTACATGTTTCAATAGTGGCAGCATGTGGGTCACTCTTTATGTACTTGTGTTTGGAAATTAAAGCATAAACGGCAGCGTTTCATAGAGGAGGACAAGGTTCCAACTGTTTCAAATGCCACCTGTCTCTGCACACCTGTTGTATTGGGAAGCTCGAGATTTAGTTGGCTGCAAGAGGAGCAAAACAGTAAGACAAAGTTAACTAGATTGAGTTTAAAACGAACAAAGCAAAACTTAATTTGTGATTGGGATACCTCTGTTTGCTTTCTTTCCTGGTGCTTTTTGATGCTGCTTTATTCAGCCCATCTTCTTCACCTCCCTAGCCATTTGGACTTCTAAGACCAGAAAGGATGGATGAAAATTTTGAAGGGCTTCATGTTGGCCTCAGTTTGTGTTTATTTTTTTATCAAGTGGAAAAAAAGAAGGTTTCGAAAATCCTTGGAATTGTCATGTTAGTAAAGGTGGAATGTGTAATGTGCAGTTTATTTTTATGTTAGTGAAGGAGGAATGTTTAATGCTCACTTTGTAAAAACATATGCTGAAATCAAGTGATCAAGTGTTTTTTTAACTAAATTTAGGTAGAGAAAAAGCTCAAATCCCATTTAAAAAGGGAAAAGAAAAATTTATCTTTTAAAAATTCACTCATCATTAGCCATGAGCACAGTTATCCCTTTGAAGAAATACTATGCTATTGCACTTGGACACCACTTAGAATTGTAACTATGTACCTGAGCTAGGTGGTGGACACATGGTTGTGGCTAGGGAGGGAGATGTAGTTGAAGCATGGGCATGTGTTACAACATCTTTGATATGCACCATTGGTTCCTGCTATTCAATAAGAGTTTTCAATAAGTATCAATTAGCAATCAATGGTATATAAAATAAGTTCAACAGATATTACACTATGCACTTCTTTCTTATGCAAAACACCGTACTGGTTCAGTTGTGTATTAATAGTCCTTTCATTTGTGAGACTTATTTACTTTGTGGGGCATATGATGGGGGTTAGAAAGGAAGTATAGAGCTGTAATAGGGGAGGGTATTACACCATCCTTAATTCTTACCATAAGAAGTTGATACTTATCAACATTTAAAATATAAAATACATTTAAATGAACAATTAACTATGCATTGTGGCCTACGATATTGGCAGATTATATACAAAAATATGCAATAGTTCTTTGTTAAGTGCAATAAAAGAACTCATGAATGCAATTCTAATTACATCTGCTACCATTACTTTTTTCAGCTATAAATAGGCCTCTTAACTAACTGAATAACCAGTTCACATTCATATCTCAGTATAGGTGGGTGGCTAGGTCACAGACTGATTGTTCTTTCTTAACTTTTCCTTTTGCTTATTTCTTTAGGTGTTTTCTTCAGTTTTAAGTTTCTTATATATATATATATATATATACACACACACACACACACACTGCTGACTGTCTGCTATTTATTCCTTGCAGCTACATAGATCATTATACATCAGGTGTTGAGATCCGAAGGTGATCATCAACAATTTCTTATTTTATGTTATTCTTACACTTTATATGCAATTTTTTTGATGCCTTTATGTTGATCCACAGCTCCTATGATGTATCTAATATGTATTCTGTGCTATTTGTTTACTGTTTTGCTTTTTGTTAATGATATGCATGTTATCACCCAGAAAATATCATGATTTTTTTTTACAGATGGCAGATGCTATTGTATTGTGTGATTTGGTCTTAGGTGTGACTTTGAGACAGCTTGGGCTTAGTCCTCACTGTTATAAGATCTCTCTTGACATACTTAGTGGCTTTTGCTAAGCTACTGTCTGTTTTAACTACTTTGATGCAAATCTGGGGATCAGGTTAAAAGGGGAGTTGGCAAGCGCACTACATGCAACTATTCCAGATGCAAAGCATAATTGTTCTGTGCTAGCACTTAGGTTTCTCAAGGACCGTTTTGGCATTGAGATATCTGATTACAATTTGTAAGAACTTATTGACCTCAGGTCATGTTTTGAGTGTATGATTAAGGAGACCAACATATACAAGTTTGCCTATGAGGAATTAAATGTCAAGTTTGAGAGCTTATAAAGCAAATATGAGAAGCTTAATGCTACTCTAATGCAGCTTAACAAGATGATTACAATGGCTGCCCTGGTGGACTAAATGGTGTCACTGGGCTTAATTTTCTGTTGCCCCTTGTGTGTTCAAGGGGCAAAAGCAATGGTCTGTGTTTGTTTCTTATGCAAAATATCTAATGCCTAGGGCATGGCTAGCCATCTGTTCATACTTTTAGTTTATTTTGTCCTTTATTGTGGTCACCTTACCATGTCAATGTAAATGCACACTAGATACAGGTGATGGAGAACATAAATATTTAGTTTATTTTGTTCTTCTTTGTGATCACCCTGGCATGGAAATGTATATGCAAACTAGATACAGCTAATTGGGAGCATGCATATTAATGCTTATGTTTGTCCCCTGTTGTATTAACACAGACCAATGTGAATGAATAAAGTAGATGTGCTTTGTACTCTCATTTCCTATATGGTTGATTTATTGATGTTTCAATATGGATCTACAAATTATTGTTTTCTTATGTTATTTTTCACTAAATCAGTATGCAGTATACATTTCATATGACATTTAGAACATGAATGGAGCAAATAGTATGGCCTGTGCTAAAGTGTGAAATGACATTCAGATTTTAACTCTCAGTTAAGATGAAAAAAAAAACATATCATTCCTCAGATGAGAAGAAGATATAAAAGAAAACTCATGTCCAACATAAAATCTAAATAATTTATTATCTATTATTCAAGCTGGAATCTTTTATCTAAATAGTTAGATGATATGTGTTGGTTTTTGTGTGTGTTTCATGTTTCTTGGAATTAAATTTCCAGGTGGGCTTATCTGTTTTGCCGAGGTACTGCTATTGGGCTCCATTCACCAAGGTCAGCCTCTTTTTGTTGTATTGACTGCTACTCCATGAGCCACCAGTATTTAAATTATGTAAAGTTTAGAGTAAGCTATTTTAAACTTTATGTGGAGATGAAGTGTGTGCTTTTATTGACTAGCAACTAACAAAAATTGCCACATAAATAAGGTTGGCCAAAGCCCTGTTTCTGCTTGATTTATAACTGGCAGGCAGGGCTTTTACTTATTGTTGTGTTATTATTTATGAAGTTGCCATGGAAAGTAAGAAAATTAGATTGAGCTAACAAATAGTGATGAATTATCACAGTAAAGAAAATGATAATTTAGAGTAAGCACACACTTTTAAATTTAATAGATTGAAGTTCTTTGAATAAGAATTTATTTTGATTAATGATCTAGATGCAAACTTGTTGTTTAAGTGAATGATATGTTTCAAGCAAAGCATAGATCAACTAACAAACCATACTACTAAACCAAAAAACAGTAAAGCATGCATACTTTCATTGATGTTTACTAAAACAAAACAAATGTTTAAAATAATTCAATGGCTTCTGAGTAAGAGAAGATTGATTTAGAAGTTTTAAAGAAAAAAATGGACAAAAAATGCAATAAAATATTTTATAAAGTTTATTAACAAAGAAGCTATAATTAAAAATAATAAACTGAGCATAAATTTGTCTTTTTAGGAACTGATAACTGAGAAATCATATTTATAAATGAAAATCAGCAAAAGAATGTTTGTAGCCACATCAAAAATTCAAAGGTGCATGTCCTATTTCTGTTTGTATTATAAGATATAAGACAAGGATATTGAACTGAAAGATGCATAAATCGATAACAAAAAATTTTCTAATCACAGTACATTCATAGAAAAAATAGAACCAACACATATAAAGACCAATAAATCATAACACAGAAGGTTAATTAGCATAACTACGAGCAATCAAAGATTAAAGCAAGAATAGATTCCAGAACATAGAATAGAGAGGGCCTGCATGATAAAACCCAAAAATACAAAAGCAAAGACAATTACAACAAAGATGACAGATACAACTAGCCATTAAACAAAAAAATTCATTGCAAATTTACAGCATATCAATATACTAAAACAAAGGTCAGTTTTCCAAAAGAATCACCTATAAAAACCCAAAGCATTAACAAATCATAATTAAATTATACCCAAATACCAAATCAACCAGAAATAATAAAAACTACAGTAAGAATCAAAGAATCACCATAAATCCAATTGCCCCGAATCAACCTTAAATAGATATAAAATAAACATAGAAAAAAAGCTTATCTTTTTTTAGCAGCTCTTTATTTTTTCCTTTGTTGTTTTATTTTCTCTTTGTTTTCTTCATGCTTATGAAAGCTTCTGTGCTATTTTCTTCCGAATAAATATCATCAAAAACCATTCAAAAAAATGTCTTCAATTGGACTAAATAGAAACAACAACCTTCTTCATATTTTTAAAAATGAAACCCAATCTTTCAATCTCAACAATTATTGAAATTTATCTATGAAAGTAATAAAAAATATGTTCTTCTTAAAAGAAATAAAATAAAAAGAAAAATAAGCAAAAATGGAAGGGGAGGAAGGAGCGGATAACGAAGACAGCAAAGAGGGAGAAATAAGAAAAATAGAGACAAAAAAAGAATGAGAAGAAGAGTAAAAGAGAAACGAACAGAGAGGGCAAAGAAGCAGAAAAAAAATAGAGACAAAAATAAAAATGGAAGGATAGTGAGAAAAGGATGAACAATAACAGCAAAGAGAAAAAATAAGAAAGAGATAAGTAGAGCAAGAAGAGCAAGAAGAGGAAATTGCAGGTAGTGAAGAACAAGAAAGAAAAATGGAAGAAAGGTGAGGGAAGGAGAAGATTGAAGAGAAGAAAGAAAAAGAAAAGAGAAAAGGAAGAAAGGATAGGGGGCAGCAGAAGAGGGAAAGAGAGGAGTGAAGGGTGTGAGCTTAGGGTGGGTTAGTTTAAGGGTTAGGGTTAGATCTCATAAAATGGATGGTTAGGATTTAATGTTCAATGAATGGTTGAGATCTAATGGCTTCTTTAATCTAATGGCTCCTAATCATTTCTTCATAATTAATTTTTTTCTCTTTATTTTTAATAAAATGAAAAAAAAATTAGTGAAATTTATAATTGGAATTATTGTACACAATTAAATATTTAAAAAAATCACAAAAGGACAAATATTTAAGTAGATTATGTCTTTTGCGTAAAAAATATAATTGAACAAAAAAATACAAAATATAACAAAAATTGTAGTCATCAATTTAATTATATAATTATATAAACAAATTTTATTTCTAAAAAATAATGGAAGTAGGTTATGTCTTTTGGATAAAAATAAAACCGAAAATTCCTATTATTAAAAATTTTATAAAGTTGAGAATACAATGTAAATTCCTTTAAGTAAAGGGATTAAGCATAAATTCTTAGATATAGTTGAAAAATAAATTATATCTATAAAAAATGATAATAAGTAAATTATATCTTTTGGGTAAAACATAT
>CANYLF010274585.1:0-12671 GCA_948193215.1 Bocquillonia castaneifolia
CAAATCGGTCCGTTTCTGAAGCATGGATTGGATTATGGAGTTTGTCTATATCTATATTCACTTGTTAAATTATATAAATGTGATACTCAGTCCAAATTTTATATTTATTTTAATTCGTGTCCTTTTCCTTCTTTTAAAAAATGCCCCCCCTCCCATGAAAATTCCCATTGACTAAAACAACACTATATGTATTTTGCATGTACATTACAGGAGAATTTTATTTGTAAGTAATAAATTTATTTTGTTTTATTTAAAAAAAAAAGGTTATAAATTTGAAATGCAGAGAGAAAGTAAATATACCACCATTAAAATCGTTCATAACAATAGAAGGAGCAGGAGCAGAAAAAACAAGGGTAGAATGGGGAGACACAGCTCAAACACGAAATGCAAAAGGGCAACCAATGGGAACATACGCTTCAGCAACATTTGCAGTGAATTCACCATATTTTATAGCAAAGAACATAACATTTAAGGTAAAAAAAATTAATTGATTGTGACTGTGATTGGATGATAATAAAATAAAATAAAATAAAATAAAAATACAGAATACAACACCAGTGCCAGCACCAGGAGCAATAGGGAAGCAAGCAGTAGCATTTAGAATATCAGCAGATACAGCAACATTCTTGGGGTGTAGATTCTTGGGTGCTCAGGACACACTGTATGATCATTTGGGTAGGCATTATTACAAGGATTGTTACATTGAAGGTTCTGTCGACTTCATCTTCGGTAATGGCTTGTCTTTATTTGAGGTCAGATAAGATTCCTACCTACCTACCTTAATTAATTCACAATTAATCCTCCTTTCAGTAAAGGGTATGATAATTATATTTATACATAGTTGCCAGTATTAGGTAGGCAGCTTCTTTCTTAATTATGTAGTAGTAATTAATTAGGTTAAACAATTAGCTCAATTGTATATTAACCAAATGGCATGGAAAAATTAAAAAAGCAGGGATGTGAGGTGCATGCAATAGCACAAAACACAGGAGCATTAACAGCGCAGGGAAGAAGCAGCATTTTGGATGACACGGGGTTTTCATTTGTGAACTGCAAGGTCACGGGCTCAGGGGCACTGTACCTAGGAAGGGCATGGGGTCCTTTTTCTCGGGTTGTCTTTGCGTATACTTATATGGACAATATTATCATTCCTAAAGGCTGGTATAACTGGGGTGATCCTACTCGTCAAATGTAATCCATCTCTCTCTTCCCTTTACTTTTACACATTTCTCTCTCTCTCAATCATAATTATTAATTAATTAATTAATTGCATTCAAATTTATTTTTTGTGGGCATTTTTCATAAATTAGTTCACTCAAATGACAAAAATAAAATAAAATAAAATAATTGAATTGATTGAATATATTTTTATAGTGCCAAATTGTCCTCACTGCTCAGCTGCTTTAGCAGCACCAATTATTATCACGATTCCTTACTTTTGGTTCATAAGTTTTCAAAAACTGGACAATTTGTAAATTAGAAGGATGCTAGAGGTTCACGAATGTTAATATATGTAGTATACGAAATTTTCCTAGCACTAGGCTTTTGGGGTAGTGGTGGCTGCGGCACTAAATTATTGGCATAGTGGAAAATTGGACGGTGCCGAGCCACGCCTATTTATCTCCATAAGGTTCTAATGCCCCCTCCACCATGCTATGCAACCCACATTTTGTCCTAAATGCCCACCAAAATATATTTCTCCAACAATTTTAATTTAATTTATGGGTAACAGAGCAAATGGAATGGACGGTTTCAATTTTGGAAATCTGACTCATCAACATACATAACTTATGTCCTTTGCGTCTTTTTCCTTAATTATTTATTCTATGCAAAATCTGTGTGTCTTGCTAAAGATAAAAGAGAAAACCCACATTTCATTTCTACCTAATAATTTTAACTTTCATTATTTAATATATATATATATATATATATGCCACGCCACTACAGTCTACACATGTAACAGAAAAAACACCTAGTCCTTTTGGCATTATGTAACTTGTCCATTTTATTAGAGGTTTGGTACTAATTAACGTTTTTATTATTGTTATTTATATATGGGTGTTGGCAATGGCAGGACTGTGTTCTATGGGCAATATAAGTGCACAGGACCTGGAGCTAGCTTTGCTGGAAGGGTATCTTGGTCAAGAGAACTCACTGATGAAGAAGCTAAGCCTTTTATTTCACTTACCTTCATTGATGGCTCTGAATGGATCAAACTATAAAATACTATCAACTATACCTTTCATCTCATTGTTAATTGTTAGCGTATGTATAAGTCTTCTTAGTGATAAATTTTATCCATAATTTATTTTTATTTTTATTTTTAAAATTGCTTACACAATAATTCGTCTTGTGAAATTTACTGTGCTAAATCGAGTAATGGAATAATGGACCAAAGCAGACCGATGAAACTTGGCATTTAGTGCCCAGGGCCTGGGCCTATACATATATTTAATGAAATTTAGGTATTACAAATTGCTGTTGCCTGCTGAGATATCCTCTAGATCTTTATGCTCATTTTAGGCTCAAAAGCATAACAAATTTTCATTTAAGGCCGGTGAATGGTTAAAAGAATGAATTGTGTCATGAGGTAAAATTTATATTATATATATGGAAAATGGTAGTTGGATCAATTTGATCAGGATCAAAAGACACTTTTCTAATATTAGAATGACACTTTAATCACTTTCTTTTTTGTTAGTTTACAATTTTATCCTTCATGTAAATTTTAAATTTCTTTCTCATTATTTAATACTTGCACCACATTTCAATGTAAGATTATATTAATAGAAAAGGAAAATAGACAATTTTTTTTTATATAAATCATTGATTGATTCATTCGGCTATAAATAGAAAACCGATACATACTTCTAAAACTTATTATTAATAAGGAGGTTTACAAATATGTTTTATGGTACATTAGGAATATCATCCTTACATGCAATTACAAATTAAGTTCCCATAGGCATATCTTTTTTTTTTTTTTTTATCAAATAGGACCCTCATATAATAATTTCTTCAAAGATGGCCATTAAAATTAACATTAGCCTCAAATATATATATATATATATATATATGTCTTCCCATGCATACAATTATTTTATTACTACAATTAATCGATCATCATCTCTCCAAGAACACTATATAGTATAGTTAATAATTACTAGCCATATATATGTGTTCTCACATTTTGCATGGAGTGGTGAAAGTCGCTTGGTCATAGTGCACAAAAGCTTGATGAAGAGAATTAAGTTAGGTTTTGAAGGGTGGCCAAGTTAAAGAATGCACCTCTCTTGTTCTTTAGCTGGCTATAAGTACCCCGTTCTAATACCTTTCCATCTGCAACAAATGCAATAGAATCAAGCTTCTTGATGGTGTTAAGCCTATGAGCTACCACTATTGTTGTCCTTCCCACCATTATTCGGTCTAATGCTTCTTGCACCACCTGCTCTGATTGCACGTCCAATGCACTCGTTGCCTCATCTAGTAATAGTATTGTTGGGTTTCTAATTATTGCTCTTGCTATTGCTATCCTTTGCTTTTGACCACCTGATAGTTGCACTCCTCTTTCCCCACATTCTGTCTCGTACCCATCTTTCAATGATCTATGTATATTTAAGCTTAATTAATTATAATTAGCTAGCACACACATATATATAATTAAATTCAAAGAAAATATAAAATTAATTAACTTACGAGATGAATTCATGAGCATTGGCAGCCCTAGCAGCCTCTACTACCTCATTCTCAGATGCATCAAGTTTTCCGTACATAATGTTGTCTCGTACGCTGCCTGAAAACAACACTGGTTCTTGGGTGACAATTGCTGTGTGCTTCCTATACCATTGGATATCTACTTCCCTTATGTCCACTCCATCAACTTTAATTGAACCTCTCTCTACATCATAAAATCTTTGAATCAATCCTATCACTGTCGATTTTCCACACCCACTTTTCCCTACTACTCCAATGCTTGTCCCTTCCCTTACCTCCATGCAAAACTGCCGTAATATTATGCTCTCTGGCCTGCTTGGATATGCAAAATCCACATTCTTCATCTCTATCCTGCCACTTAATTTTTCTACCTTGGTTCCACCTTTTGTCTAATCAACATAATTAACATTAATTTCATTGCAATTAATTTTAATGTTTAATTATTTGTTGAACTTAAATAAGAATTTTTACTTACATGGGAGAAGCCTGGAATCTGAGATTGCCTGTCAAGAATTTGGAATATAGAAGCCACTGCCGTCGAACTTTTGGCTAAATCAGAAGTCATGCTTCCTGCTTCAGCTATAACCTTTCCAGTGCTTACAAGAATAAAAAAAGTTTTAAATACATCTCCAGCTGATATCTCTCTTTTTTGCACCAGAGTTCCTCCATACCAAAAATCCAGAGCCCATGACATGAAAGTCAGGCACTGAGCAGAACCCATACCAATTCCTGCTAGCCATGATTTTTTCCTTGCCTCCTTTCTTGGTTCTTCTTGAGCCTCGTCAAACAGTTGAAGCACCTTCTGTATACTTGCAAATGAAGTGACAATTCTATGATTGTAAACAGCTTCTGCTGCAATTTGAGTACTTTGATTTTGTGCCTTGACAAACTTTGTTGTGATGGTAGAGAGCAGCACTTTCCGAGTGTAGAAACATAGTATTGTAAGGGGTTGTACTGCAATCATGACAAGCGCCAGCTTCCATGCCACAATCAGCCCCAAGATCATCGCTATTGTAACTGCACAAGTTGTTTGAACTAACAATGAAACTCTGTCTGCCACAAGGGTTTTAACCATGGAGGCCTCACTGCTCAATCTCGAACACAAACCTCCACTTGAGTTTTGTTCTTCATCAAACCAAGCTGTCTCAAAAGTCAACATCTTTTCAAGCATTCTCAATCTAATTCTCTTGGTTAGCCTCTCACCCATATAAGCAAAATTGTAGTGTTGAATAAGATTCAAAATGAAGGAAATCAATGCAAGTGAAGAGAATATTATTGAGTAAGTACGAATTCGGTCGTTCACTTCCTTGTGGCTTGGAGCAAAGAACGCTGCGATCATGCCACCAATGGTCAAGGCATAGACAGGTTGCACAGCACCAAAGGCTATAGCTGAGAGGCTTCCCATTAGCCCTTGCTTCCATTCAGGAGAATTCAGTGACAACAACCGAGAGAAAGAAGGCGGAGGGTGAGATACAATTTTCGGGGTATCAATAACTGGCAGTGGTGAAGCAAAGATTGCAGGACTTGATCTTCCAGTGCTTTTCCGGCCAGCGCTGCTTCTCCCAACTGAAGAGACAGATACTTGAGGATCTTGTTCGTAGTCATCGTAGCTGAATTGCCTTTGTAGCTTAGCAAGGTTTGCATAGTGGCCATTTTTTCTGTTGATGAGATCATTATGTGAACCTATTTCGATGACGCTTCCATTGCTAACAACTGCAATGAGGTCTGCATTTCGAATTGTAGAGAGCTTGTGGGCAACTACCTGAGATTAGAGAATAATTAATTGGACAACGTAATATAATACATATAACCGTCGTGATTGGTAATAATTAATTCTCATATCCTTAATTACCAGTGTAGTTCTTCCCATGGAGGCTTGATCGAGAGCATTTTGGACTAAAGTTTCTGACTCAGAGTCAAGAGCACTCGTTGCTTCATCAAGTAGGAGAATTACAGGATTCTTGATGATTGCTCTAGCTATGGCAATTCTCTGCTTTTGTCCACCAGATAAAAGTGCTCCTCTTTCTCCTACCTTTTAAAGTTAGATTTAATGGTAAGCATACATATTGCAATTTCTTGATGCCTGAATCACTAGAGTTGCTGTAAAGTTAAGTTAATAGTTCAATCAAGACCTGACATCTAAGCAAAATAATTAGAAAACTCACCCTTGTTTCATAACCCTCTGGAAGCTGCCTAATAAAGTTATGAGCATTTGCAGCCATAGCTGCAGCTGTGATTTCATCCATTGAAGCGTCAGGCTTACCAAACATGATATTCTCTTTAATAGATGTCCCAAATAATGCATGTTCTTGACTCACAAGACCCATTTTCCCTCTTATCCATTTCAGATTTAACGTTTTTATATCAACCCCATCGATCTTGACAAACCCACCATTCGCATCATAGAACCTCTGCACCAATGCAATGGCAGTGGACTTTCCACTTCCACTTGCACCAACAAGAGCAACTGTTTTTCCTGCGTCAACTTTCAGGTCCAAGTCTTTGAGGACAGTGGAATCAGGACGAGATGGGTATGTGAACCTGACATGTTGGAATTCAATTTCGCCTCTTATTTTGTCTAATACTAATCCTTCACTGTCTTCACCATCAATTTCAGGAACTCTGTCTATCCTGTTGAATATCCGTGTTGCTGCAACAGAAGCTTCTGTGAAGTACTTCACATCAGGAAGTGCCATTCCAAGAGATCTGCATTCAATTTATTTGCTTAGCTTATTTTTTATCAACAGAATATATCACTAACTCACAAAAATATCAATCTCCATTAACAATGAAAAGTTCAACTTTAATCTGTTATTCAGTAAAAAAATGAAAATACCGTGGACTTATTTTATTCATTCATAAGCCTAAAAGAACTCTAAATCAAAAATAACAAAATCCTAAAAATCATAATAAAAAATCACCAAATTTTCTCCTAAAATATTTCAAGCTAATACCTAAAAATCTTCCAAAATTAATTAGTAAAACATGCATAAAATTCCAACATTCCTTCTTGCATCTTTTAACTGATTCAAATAAAAAATCTAAACAATCCAAAGCAAGGAAAAAAATTGTTGCAACCCTCAAAAGATTTTTACAGTTTTGAGACGATATCAGTCTCTTCAAATTATTGTTACAGTTTTGAGACATATCGGTCTCTTTAAAAAATTTTCCAAGAAGCATTACAGTTTTGAGACATATCGGACTCTTCAAAAAATGTTTTTGCAATTTTGGGACTTGTCGGTATCTTCTAAAGACTTCGATTTAATATTGATTCACATTAGACAATATTATTTCTTTTAACTCATAAACCTCACAAGAACAAAAAAATAAGAACAAAAAATAAATTTTTCCGAGGAACTACCTATTTATTTATATAAGTTTTTTTTTTCATTATTGATATAGGCCCCAAAAGATCATATATGCTCTAATATATGTTATTATTTTAAAGAAGAAAAGAAGAAGTAAAAACTGAAAATACTGTAAACACACAACACTTATTTTATTCATTCATAAGCCTATATTTACAGGCTACGAAAAAAGAACTCAAAATCAAAAATAATAAAAGTCCTAAAAATCATAATAAAAAAATCACCAAATTTATTCCTAAAATATTTCAAGCTAATTCCTAAAAATCTTCCCAATTGAATTAATAAAAGATGCATAAAATCCCAACATAATCATCTCTGCAAAGTCTAGCGTCTAGCAGTAGAGATACTTGTTTGTAATCGACTTAAGTCTCAATTTTTGAATCTCTTCCCTGACTCAGAAAAGAAAAGTTCAACCGTGTTTGGTATAAATTATCCATATATTTTATGGAAAATGTACAAATTTATCCCTTTTCCTTAAGTCAGAAAAAAAAAATAACTTAACTTTGTTATAAATTAATTTCTAAAAATTTATGAATTCATTAATAAATATAAAATTTTTTGTGTTTGATTTAATTCATTTAAAATTTTAATTTTTTTATTTTATGAAATTGATTATAATAAAATCAAATATCTTTAAATTTTATGAAGAAGTAACTTTATTATAATAAAAGTACCTTAAATTTTATACTTCTAATTTAATATATTAAAGATAAAAATTTATTTGTAAATAAATTTTATATAAAATTCATTTTGCAAATGAAATGAATTCTTTAATTGGATGAACCAAACACAACCTAATTAACTAAATATGATCAAAAAAGAAAAAGAAAATCCTCAATCCTAGGGAGGATCCAGAAGATACCATATTAAATTCTATATATCCTTATATAAACCAATCAGCAATAGATAAAGTAAACTTACAGTAACAGATCCATAATTAACATAAGCATTTGCTCATCCATAATCATTGTGTGATTTACTTTACTTTTGCAAGTAGAACTTAAAGCAATTTTGGTAATGGGATTCTCCAAAATGTTTTGTTTTTGAACTTTCTTTAACCCTTTTCCAAAATTCCATTTTGGTATGCTACAATGCACACAAAGAATAATTTGAACACTAAGCCAAGTGCTCCTGACAATTTAGCCACCTGATCATTACTAATTAAAGGTTTCAAATTAAAGCAGAAATGCGTTTAGTGATGTTTTGGGAATATAATTCGACAAATAAATAAATTTATGTATGCATGCACGTGTGTATTTATCAGAAAAGAATATAAATATGCCTTCTACACTGCAACGGAAAAGGTATTGAACACATGTGCTTTCATAAATACTATCTTTTATCAATATATATGTGCCTGATGATTATATATAAAAGACATGACAAAATCAAAATTGCAGTACTTTGCAGGTAAATCATTTTCCTAATTGAATAGTATACTTAGCTACATGCATGAATATTCTTTACATGTTGCAGGAAATTGAAGTAGCCATTAAAATTTTAATTTAGTAAAAAATATTAATTAACAATTAATATTCAGATTTGACATTTTCAGTATATATAGAATATAGGAATTTTCAAAAATGAAAACAAATCTTTTGAATGAATAAATGAACTTTTTTTTTGATTGATGGATGAATAAATACTAAACTTTATTGACTAGTGAGTTGCACAATTATTATCGGCAACATTGATCGATTTGCAATTAAAAAATCAAGAGGGTTCAGTGAAATTAAGATAAGTTTCTCATTATTGGGAAATGAACAAGAAACCACATTGTTATAATATAATCCTCATGTGATAATGTCTAATTATACAGTGCTTGGATTTGTTTGACTATGAAGTAATGAAGTGCTCAAGAGACATCCACAGTAGAGAGAGTAAATCCAGAGACAAAATAATGACAACGAAGGTCCTAGACTCATAAACAAAGGTTGATTAACCCACTAATTGTGCAGCACAAATTAAATTCAAAGTCTAGTTATCAAAGTGTCAAGCAAATGTGGGGTCTAATTACAACCTAATAACTATATCAACAAATACCTTTTTCATCAACAACCACTTTGATGTCTTTTTTATGGGAACTGTTGCTTGAATATATAGCTATAATTAGGCCTAAACTTTACCTTAATTCTCTTGGAAATTTTTGCCATTTATCTGCTAACATAATTTATAAACAGTCAACCTTCCACTATATAAATAGAAAACTAATGTATGCAACTATATAGAAATTCATATAGTTGGAGAAGAAAATAGTATAAATTAAAAAGAAAAAAGGAGAGGCAATAGGAAGTTAAAAGGAAACGTACAGTCCTGCCAATATAAAAGAAATGCCAGCAGCATAGATCCTGCCTCCACTTTCTCCTTTGTACATGACCAAACGACTTCCATACCAAGCAATAAAAGCCCATATCGCAAAAGAAAGTCCCGTGCTTCCAACGGCAAGACCTTTTGCTATGCCTTGTTTGATTCCAAGCTTTGATGTCTTCTCCAATATAGCAGAGTACCTATCTACAATTCTCTTCTCTGCAGTAAACGAATAAACAGTCTTGATGGAGCTCAGTGCCTGCTCAACAATGGAGCTTGCTTTACTGTACTCTTTATGAGCTTTCTTAGACAAGAAGAGAAGGTATTTTCCGTAAATCATTCCTGGAATTATTAAGAGAAGTAGAGTCGGGAAAGCTACTAGCGACAGCCTCCATGAAAAGTAAGTAGCAAATGCAAGTCCTGAGATGAACACAGATGCGTGCATTAAAAATATGGGCACCTGCAAATTAATATAAATATCATAATTAATTAAGTTGGTTAATTATACATAAAGTGATAGTCATATGAAAATTGGAGATTAATTATTATAAATTGATTATGTAACTATATATCAACTGCTTATATGATTAAGATTCTTCATAATTATTAAGAACAAACCCTTTACCTTTTCACTAAGTACTTCCTGTATAAGAGAGGTATCTTTAGAAATGCTAGTAATGATTTCTGAAGTAGTTGCCTCTTGTGAATCAAAAAACCCAACTTCTTGCCTGAGAACTGCTTCCAAGTACTTGTAACGGATCTTTAAGACCTGTCGCTCGCTGGTTTTGCTCCAACAGTAACCTTCTGTAATAAATATCAGACAAAATGTATATATTCATGTACGTCGTTAATGTTACATCTTTTTAAAACAAATACAGTTAGGGCACTGCAGTGCAGGGTTCCATAAAATGAGATCTCATTTTCTTATGTCTCCTTATTTGGTGCTAGTTACTACTACCACCTTGAGCTCTAGGGTAATATTTAATTGGAATAATTATCTTATATACCTATATATGTTGAAACTAACCTTGCCCTAAAAAAGCAAAGCAAAGACATTAATATTGAGTAAAGAGAGTTTTTGGAATTACCCATAAAAGCCACCACCATGATTGCTAATCCCAAGTACACAAAGTATAAACTGCACTGTTAAAACCCAAAAAAGGGGATCAAAATGTGAATAACAGAGAGAACAAGACAGAGAGTGAGAGTGAGATTTTGATAGAGAACCTTTTCAACTTCAATCATGAAGTTCCCTTGATTTTGTTGGGTCTTACCATAGCCTAAGCTATTCATCAAGCGGCTAGCAAAGACAAGCAATATGTTGGTTGACATGCCATCTCCAATAGCTCCAACAGTACCCATTAACATTAGAAGTACATCAACCCAGTCCGCATATCTAAAGATAATGGAAACCGAGTTGCCCTCTTCCCTTTTATTTACCATCTCATTCTTCTTGGGAGAATTCATTTCCAGTTTTGCTTTGCTCTTTACTGAAAAAACACTTGCAACACACACTGCTTTACTAATATAATTTTGCTTAGCGCATATAGAACTTATAAACAAGGGGAAAAGAAAGGAAAATGAAAGGTTTGTTTGTGCATAAAAGACTATGCTGGCTAGCTCAAAGAAATGATTGGCATGCCTTCCTTTATATATGTAGGAAGAGAGTGGAGTGATTTCCTATGAAGCAACCCTTGTTTTGCTATAAGCTTTTTTTTTTTTGGTTAAAAAAATGGACATGTGGGGTGGTTAAAGATGTTTTATTTAATGTTTAGTGGTGGGTGCTTTTGATATCATCATCTCATTAAAATGTTTATTTATTTCTTATAGGCCAGAATATTTTCAACAAAAGATGACTATGACCTTTGTAATATTGGCTGTTTCAATTTTTTTTTTTGTTTATTTTATTAGATTATTGCATGCTTTCATATTCTTTTCAATGAATTCACTAGCTTGGTTACACTGTGATATTGTGGGATTGCTTTCAGAAAAAATGTCTTGTTATCTGCTTTTTAAGTTTGCTATAATGATATCACTAATTAATATTAGTAGTGATCATCAGATCAATATGAAGGGATGTCTTTCTAAGTTCAGTTTGACTAAACCTTCAGAGTAAGGACATTGGGCCAGACTGTTTGATTTAACTTTTTCTTTTTATTTTTTTGTAAAAATTATATGATACATGGAGTCAGTTGAATTTCGAATAGGCTAGATTAAAGTTGGATTGAATTATATCAAGTTTTGATGTAACTATATTCCGAAATAATCAGTCTTTCAAGTTGAAGATATGATCTAATGATAGAGACTTATAATCAATTTGGAAGTTTTAAGTTTAAATCCTACTTACCTATGAGACGTAATTTAAGCGGTAAAACACCACAACAAGAAATTTCCAGATTAGAAACGGACAAAATCCGTTTCTAATTCTGGAAAATCCATTTCTAAATCAATTTAGAAACGGATTTTCCAAAATTAGAAACGGATTTTATCCTTTTCTAAAAACGTCGTCGCTAACCGAAATTAGAAACGGTCCGTTTCTAATCGAATTAGAAACAGAATTTCGGGGACGAAGAAAAATAAGATTAGAAACGGATATATCCATTTCTAAATTTAGAAACGAATTTGTCCCTTTCTAATTTTATATTTTTAAAAAATTAATTAAAATTATTTAAAAAATAAAAAAAATAATTTTAATAAATTAATTTACTTAATCACCTTTAATACTCTTCAAATCATCTTAATTACACCTTTAAACCCCATTATTTTACCCAAATCAACCCACTTCCCACTAGGTCACCCATCATTGGACTACTCTGGACTGAGCACGTTTAACTTTGTAGTTCATCTAATTTGCCTTCCATTTATGCTGTTGAAGATATCTGTTATATGTTTAATCAAAATATATTTATTATATAAACATAAAATTGTACTTAATGAAAAAAATAATATTTATAATCACAATTATAATTATAATTATAATTATAATAACAATAATAATAATAATAATAATAATTATTATTATTATTGTATATAAGATTAATATCTCATTATAACACACTTATTTAAAATTCAGTATACATATCTAATCAATTTTTATTTATTTGTATACCTTTTATCATAATTAAAAAAGGCATAATTATTACTAATTATATTAATTAAAAAATAGTCCATAATAGTAATTACATTTTTAATTAGTAATTACGTAATTATATATTACATATTAATTATAAATTCCATACTTATACATAATATCATTAGTCATTAATATATAAATTAATAATT
>CANYLF010274648.1:0-11078 GCA_948193215.1 Bocquillonia castaneifolia
CATTTGGTTATGCATTTATATATGTATGCATTTGGCTTTTAAGTTGTTAATTGACATTATATGTAATGAACAATATTGATATGTTTATATATGTGTAAAAGATTTTGAGTAAATGTTTGAATAAAGTTGATTTTTGGTTAATTATATGTTGATGAAGTTTTCAACATTCTTTGTTTATAAATATCATTGTATTTTTAAGTTTGAAAAGTTTGTTATATATATTAATTGATTTTGAGCTGGTTTAAGTACGGCTTTACAGAGGAAGCTCAGAAATATTGTTTTTAAACTGTGTTTTATGTTCAAAAATTTCATTTTGGTGATTTTTGGCTTACAACGATCGTTGCTATTTTCACCACAATCGTTGCTGATTTGCAAC
This sequence comes from Bocquillonia castaneifolia, assembly GCA_948193215.1. Lineage (NCBI taxonomy): Eukaryota > Viridiplantae > Streptophyta > Magnoliopsida > Malpighiales > Euphorbiaceae > Bocquillonia > Bocquillonia castaneifolia. The sequence continues at coordinate 377 of CANYLF010274648.1, forward strand.
GAGCTCGTTGCTAATTTCCCACGAGCTCGTGTACCTTATTGGATTTTCGGCCATTTTCGTGTATTTCACAACGATCACTGTTCATTTCACAACGATCGTTGTACATTTCACAACGATCGTTGCTATTTTCACCATGATCGTTGCAACCCATTTTCAAAGAAAAATTTATTTTCGAAGGGAATTTTAAATTGAATTTTAATTTATGATTAATTACCATTATTATATATATTAATACGTATTATATTGTGTTAGATTCGGGTCGTTACATATACTTAATTTTAAACAAGTATGTTATAATGTGATATTAATCTTATATACAATAATAATAATAATAATAATAATAATAATAATAATAATAATAATAATAATTATAATTGTGATTATAAGTATTATTTTTTTCATTAAGTATAATTTTATGTTTATATAATAAATATATTTTGGGTTAAACATATAACAGATATCATCAATAGAATAAATAAAAGGCAAATTGAAGGAACTACAAAGTGAAACGTGATTAGCCCAGATCACTCCAAAGATGGGTGACCTACCAGGAAGTAGGTTGATTTGGGCAAAATAATGAGGTTTAAAGGTATAATTAAGATGATTTGAAGAGTATTAAAGGTGATTAAATAAATTAATCTATTAAAATTTTATTATTTTTTAAATAATTTTAATTAATTTTTAAAAAAATAAAAAAATTAGAAAGGGACAAAGCCGTTTCTAAATCTAGAAATGGAATTAGAAACAGATTTATTTTGTCCCCTTCAAAAATAAAAATAAGTTTCTAATTAATTAGAAACAGATTTATCCATTTCTAATTAGAAAGAAACGAATTTTGGGCCGTTTCCAAATCCACCAAATCGGTTTCTAAATTAGATACGACAATTTTATAAACGGACAAAATCCGTTTCTAATTCGTTTAGAAACGGAAAAAAAGGGTCTTAGATCTAACCTATTTTGAGCTTGACAACCTCTCTTAAGTATCTAATCAAGTTTCCAAGTGTGTATACTGGGTTTCAAAAGGCGAAATTCAATGATTGGAAAAGTGACATGTAAATCGCGCACGAAATGGCCAGGATCACCCACGCGATTGTCATCGCGAGAAGTATCGCCCAGGTGAAGAATAATGTGATGAAAGAGCAAAATCTTCTGGACGTCTGGACGTTGGTCGATCACGACAGCGATTGACATTATCGCCCACGCGATGGTCATCGCCTACAAGATAGAATAATCACAAGCAAAAATAAAGAAAACACAGCTTCTGGTTAAAAACTCCATCAAAACACAGCTTCTGGTTAAAAACTCTATCATGCACGTGATGTGATCATCACCGACGCGATGATGCACTTCCATGTACAAGCCAGCTCTCACATTCTATCACATCAAAGATAACAAGGATCATGTCCAAGATGCCTCTTGATCACTTGAGAACTACAGTGGATTGCCCATGCTATGAACATAATCGCGCCAGCAATCATAAGACCAGTAGCCACATTTCCATGAGAAATCCAATGAAGCATTCATCGCACCAGTGACCACTTCAATCGCCCATGCGATACATGAATTTTCATGACCGTTGAAGAATATTTCAAACGTCGCGCACGCGATCTAAAAATCAACCACGCGGCTAGACATAATCATTGCCTTTTTTCAAAATTTTTTATCCATTAGAAGCACACTTTGTTTTTTTTTTAACAGCTAGTTTTGGGGGTTAATGGCTGTAAATACCCCTCCTATTTGTGTTTAGATATAACACACATTCTTAGATAGCCAAAACTCTTGCAAATTATTTTCTAAATTTCTTTGTAAATAAATTCATTTGTGAATTTATTGTGTGTGGGTAGTTAGAGCTCTAGAGTATTTGTTGCTTTGGTTGAGTGATCTTTCTACCTTGTACAAGTGTCAATCTTTGCGAGGTTGGGAAACACTATGGTAGGTTTTGTGTTAGCCTTATTAACACTTGGTTCGGTTTAAGCCTTGGTAAACACTAGGTTTGGAGAGAACCTGTGAAATTCTCTTTATAAAGGTTGGAGATAGCCTGTTAAATCTGCTTGTAAAGGTCGTGAGAGAGACTGTGAAATCTCACATTGTAAAGGTTGGAGATAGCTTGTTAAATCTCCTTGTGATCCATTTGTGGTAGTGGAACCCCAAATTGTGTATTTGGGAGAAGTGGACGTAGGTCAATAGTTGGACCGAACCATTATAAATTTATGTCTATTCTCGAAAGTAATTTTTATTTTTTAATTTTGCACCAATTCACCCCTATCTTAGGCATTTCAAATTTTGTCTCCATAAGTTCTCCTATCTGTACAGATGGATGATCTGCAAAAAAATCAGTTGTGGTCGAGCCCTTAATAGATTTCTTTAGGGAATAAATTAGATTAAAATCATACAAACTCAGCAGCCTTTTTGCTATATTACCTGATAGGATTGGCTTGTTGAACATGTATTCATGTGATGTGTTTGAGAAACTACATAAACCCTGTTCCCTAACAAATAGTTCCTTAATTTGTACAAGTAAAATACAAGCTTAGACATAATTTGTTGACAACAGTGTACCTTACTTCAGTTGGAGTCAATGCTCTGCTCAAGTAGTATTTGGCCTGCTTGTGACCTGACCTGTTCTATGGAGCTAGAAGACATCCAACGGACTCTTCAGCTGTAGATATGTACATCTTCAGGGGAATACTAGATCTAGGAGGCATCAAAACTAGTGGTTTGGATAGGTATTCTTTAATCTGTTCAAACACCGCTTGGTGCCGTTCTTCCCATGAGAACTCTTTCTGGCTTTTCAATTTCAAAAGGTCTGAGAACTCCCTAGTTTTTCCAGCCAAGTTGGAGATGAACCTCCTTAAGTAATTGACCTGGCATATGAACCTTTGTAATTCTTTCTATTCCTCAGTGGAGTTGCTTCTCTGATCACCCTTGCCTTGTTCTGATCAACATCGATTCCTCTTTGATGTACCAAGAAACCCAGGAAGTTCCCTGCCTTTACCCCAAAAGCACATTTAAGTGGATTGAGTCTCAGGTTGTGACTCCTCATCCTTTAAAAGGCTTCCTTCAAGTGCTCTAGATGTTCATTAACCATTTTTGATTTGACCACAATATCATCAATGCAGACCTCCATTGTCTTCCCTAAAAGATCATGGAAATTGTATTCATGGCTCACTGATAGGTGGCTCCAGCATTCTTTAAATTGAATGGCATAACTACCCATTCAAAGGTGCCAATTGACCCAGAGCATCTGAATGCAACCTTAAGGATGTCTTCCCTACAATATAGATCTAGTTATACAAAGCAATCCATAAAAGGATAATAGAGGATGCCTTGCCACAGAGTCTACTATCTGCTATAAGGATTGCATATATATCCTTTGGAGTTGCTTCATTGAGGTCTCTGAAGTCAACACAGACCCTCAATTTCCCATTTTTCTTCACTACCGGTACCACGTTAGCTAACCAATTAGCATACTTTACGGGTCTGATAAACCTTGCTTTGTAGGACTTTTCGATTTCTTCCTTAACTTTGAGTTCTACCTCCTTGGACATTCGACACGGTGGTTGGCTCTATGGTTTGAAATTAAGTTTAATAGGCAACCTATGTTTCACCAATTTCCTGCCTAAACTAGGCAACTCAGTATAATTCCACGCGAAGCAGTCCTTGTTATCTTTCAACAATGTGATAAGTTTACCCTTTAATGGGTCTGCTAGCTCCCCACTTAGGTAAGTGATCTCTTGCTGCTCTTCTATTCCCAAATTGAATTATGTCAAAGGTTCTGGCTTCTGTCGTTCCACCATTGCATCTTCTAACTTAGGTGGGGTTTGATCTAAATCTTCCATTGCAATCTCTTCTAGATCCGGCTCTAGCTCTTCTTCATACACTAATTTTGCCTCCAAGGCTTCACACTCCCCTTCTTTTATAGATTTCTGCTTAATCTTCTCTATCAATTACTACAAGTGGCACTTCAGAATTGCAGCTGCGGCCATTTCGTATTGCTCCTTAGGAAGACTAATCATCAAGAAATTTTATGATTGGGGTGAAATTGCTCAGTCTCTTGTAAGGCACGAGAGCGGTAGTTTTGGTCAAGATTTCTGCATGTTTCCTTATCTCTAATTCTTCCCCTTGCACTTCTTCAATGTGGACCTTCTTGGGAAATCCAGACCTGGCCTTTCCTTGAAAATGGATCGGCCCAACATCTTGGTCGTAATACCTCACCTCTATTGCATTTGATGTAGCATGGAATAGCCTGTTGTCTGCCCGTACTATCTCCACATCATTCCCTTTCCAAAACATTAAGAACTGGTGTAAAGAGGATGGCACAAACCAATTGGTGTAAATCTAGTCTCTCCCTAACAAGGCTTGGTAACTGGTGGATGAGTTAATAGTAAAGAAGGCTACCAATGAAGTCTTAGATTCCACTGTCAACTGCATTGGTAGAACCCCTATTGTCCTAGTACGATGAAGGTCAACACTGAGACCTCTGTAGAAATGAGATCCTCCATTATCTTTCCTAGTTCGATCAACATTCTTACTGGCATGATGTTAACTGTAGAACTGTTGTCAATCAACACCCTTGATGTTGGTCTTCCATTTAGATGTGCTTAAATGTACAAAGGTTTGATATGTTTTATCATTCGCTTGGTAGGCTTGTGAAAAATGACCCTCTTGGGGCTGCTAGTTCTGGCGACCTGGATAGTGACTTGACTCAAGACTTGCCCCACTTTTTCTTCTCTTTCTTTTATCACATGCGTGTATCAAACCCTAAAAATCTACAAGTAAAGTGATATCTAATGTAGCACAAGTTAAAGACCTGGAATTTGTACCTCTCTTGGAATAGTATTCTTCAATGTTCGAGTCTGAGGCATCAGAAATGTTGTCCAAAGCCTTTCAATTGAACTTGGAGCTACTTCGAGAACTGGACCAGTAGGACTGGGTCTCCTTATGCCCTTTTGATTTAGAGCTATTTGATGCCACAATGTCAGTGTTATGCCCTTAACCTATCAATTTTTGAAACTCATGCCCCCAGTTATCTGGCTTGGGTAAGCTCTCAACCTATTTCCTAAGTGGTCCCCTTGGGTACCTAAGCTTGTAATCATATTTGCCACTGGGTTTCCCCAGAAAACCCTCTTCCCACTCTTCTTTGCCACTAGTTAGTTGACTCTGTCCCTAGTGGGCATTCTGTCTCTATATCCGTCATTTCTGGGTTTGGGTCAGTTATTATGGAAACTTAGGGTGCCTGACCTGGTTCCATCCTTGGTGCGGTGGGTCTCTCGGTGGTAGCACATACTAAGGATGAAACTCCATCACAGGTGGTCGTTATTTCTCATTCCTCTTAATTGGGATCTAGTCTCGGCCAGAACTGGCCGGTTTCGACTCCTTTTTTGTTCTACCGTTCCCAACCTTTGTCTTTCCACCGCTCTTTTTTATTGGGGTCTTGTATGATTAACCACATTAGTTTCAACCATGATGGGTTTGGAGATCCATACCTTGGACGTTGGGCCTCTATGTCCTTTTTGCCTTCTGATCTCTTCTTTTAGTTTGGCAATCTCTTGATCCTTCACCTTTGATTTCTCCTTGATCGCCAATAGTAGTCTAAGATTGGAAGGGGCTATATCGGTGGCTCGGACCTCTACTACTAGGGGTGGAAAAGGGTCCTCATTGATCATCTTAGCTTTTTTTCTTCTAAGGGAACATCGAAACTCCTTTATTTATGAGATCCTAGATGATGTTCATAAATGCCCAGCATGCTGCTGTGGTGTGGTTCCATGTGTTATGGAATTTGCAGTAACTCCTCCCCTTTAATTCCTCTGATGAAGGTAATTTGTGATCAAGTGGAAAGGTTATAAACTTCTCCTTAGCTGAGAAATCTATGATCTCTTCAGTTTTGGAGACATCAATGGTATGTTGTGGCGTAGCGCTAGAAGCTACGGGTTTCTTCCAAGCCTCTAGTGTCTTCTTTTCCAACATGGGGCATACACAGGATCTGGCATTAATGATGTCAGCTATAGTAGCCTCCACCAAATTCACTTACTGGAAGTAGGTCCCCATCGAAGATTTCTTTCGGTGGTTGTCTTCCCTTAGAAGTTCTTCGTACTCTGAGACTTTGGCGCCAGCTCATAAAAGTCCCGGAACTCCATTACTTGGAACTTTTTGCACAGCTCTATGTCCATACCTCTTTGTGCTAACTTTACATACTCAGTCTCAGGTAACAGGATCTTGCACCTGCTCCTCATCTTCTTAAATCTGCTACTGTACGTGTCTACATTTTCTCCATATCTCTAGTTAATTTTGGACAGTTTAGCAACGCTAACTTCTGGTTAAGTTCTGAAGAACTAGGTGTGGAACTGTCTCTCAATGTCGGCCCATGTGATTATTGAGTTTCTTGATAGCAAAGCATACCAAGAAAAAGCTGGACCTGTAATGGGAAATAATCGTAATTTCAAATAGTCAAAATTATCTAAATTAGCCAATTAACTGCATTGGATTGCAAACCTAGCTATATGTTCCATGGGTGAAAAGCCATCTTCTTCTAAGAATAGTGTGAAATCTAGGATCTGACATCCTCTAGGATAAGGATTCTCCTTATCAATGTAATCATGATAAGGCTTGTGGAAGTTCGAGCGGCTTATTTGTCTAAGGCCTGGCCCATATAGTTCTTCAACTACTTCCCTTAAAGTCTCCACATCAATTTTCATTCTCGGTGTGGGTTCCTGCTTGCTTGGGCTTGGACGTGCTCAGGCAGATGTTGATAGAACTGCCGATTCCCATCTCCTTGTGGGGGTGGACTGAAGTTGCCAAACTGTATGGAGCCCTGCCTGGTAGCTCGGTGGCCTGTAACTTGAAGTCCTGGTCCTGCCCTACCTGTCTGTGGACCATGGATTCCTTGTGAGGCCACGCTTGGTGTTGGTGTGCTTCCTTGGAAATCGCTTTCATTTAGGATGGTATGCTCATCTCTTTTGGGAGGAATGACATGCTTATCTTCAGCTGCCATGTTAGAAAACTAAGGAGGCCTAGATGGCTTAGGGTCTGCTGCAATAGCTGGTGTCATTGGCGGTGGAGGATCTTTCCCCCTTGAGTTTTAAGTGGAATGCCTCGGGGTTGGAGAGTCTCCTCTACCAGTTGGTGAATTGGTTCTGACCATTGACAAGCCTAATTCCCTTCTAACTGGGTTCCTCTCCCCCAAAGCCCTCGCAATCACTGAGTTGGTCTCATTTATGGAGAGCTGGATCATTTTGAAAGACTCCTTAATCCCTTCTGTGATTAGGCCTGCGAAGGCCTTCAAGTCTTCCATGGAAATAGCATCAGAATTTGTTGAGGTTTGCCCCCCAACGGGCTCGCTTATACCTGCATATAAAGGGTTAACTGGAGACATTTTCTTAAAGGTCTCCACTAAGTGAGGAACCATCCCTTTGAATCCTATTGTTGTAGGAACAGGTTCAGCATCTTGAGGTGCTGCGACTATTTCTTTTCCGCTTCTAGTTTTTGGAGGCATCTTCAATGACATCACACTAGGAGTGCCAAAAAAGATTATTCCCGCCTTTTTTTAGGACTAGTGGATCTAGTACTGGAACTGGTCCTGGAATAGATCTACTCCAATTGTATGCTTTGCTTTGGGCATGCCAGAGAGTGTAAGTCTCCCAACTAATGTACCTAACTTTTCAAATGTTTTGTGGGTGTGGATCCGCTGCAAAAGGATCCCACAGATGCCACTAAAAACTCAATGTAAAAATGATGAAGGTGCAGATCTAGGAACTCGAATAATTACTTGTAGAACCGGCTGTTAAACTAAAGGATTGATATGTATTGATGAATTTACTGAATTGAAAATTTAAGGAGACTGAACGTAAAGGAAATTGATTTGCAAATAAAAGAAATAGACTTGAACGAAATTGGAAAGGTTTGCAGTATTAAAGTTGAGCTAAAGATAAAGAAATTAAAGTGCAATTGATGATAAAAGTGTAAATAAAGCTAAGCTAAGTTGAGCTAAATTTGTATTGAATTGTTGTTGTTGTAGTTGTTGAAGTTTGATTGTTGAATTTACTTGTTGTTGTCTTTCTGCCTTCCCTTCATCCCTTTTTATACTAGTGGAGGATTTCTCTTTGTCATGCAACATTTATTTGGCAGAATCAGTTAAAAACATAAAAGTTACCACCATGTACACGCTACCATGGATCTCAGATGCATTATCAGTCTCTCTTGCCCATTCCTAGTTACTGTTAATTTCCTTGGCTAGTTGTTATCTGTGCTTCCCACATTTTTGGCCTTCTTATTACTCGTGGATTTCTACTCATCCACCTCTTGAACTCTTCCATCTACATCATACATGAAAATATCCCCCATTCTCATTACTCGTTGATCTTGGAGATCCTTACTAGAATCTTCCCCTATCGTGTCCACTTCCCTTACAAATAGAACCTATTCTTACTCAAACATGATGTCCTATTTCCATGCCAGATCATGACAATTAAGTTGTCTTCTCTATCCTTTACAATTTTGATGTCCTTACACCCCTTATTGACGTGTCAAAGCTTCGAGACCATCTCCTACTACCTTCTGCCTTATAACTAGATCTTCTCTTCTTCTCTTTTTCTTCTCATTGGGTTATTACAAGATCTAGACCGTCCTTAAAAATTCACGGCCTTTCCCTATATTAATCTAAATGTTAGGTCTTGCCTACTATAGCAAATATTTACGTCAACTTGAGGTCAACAGGCCTAATCTCTTTATTGTCCTCTACTAGGCCCAACTAAGTTTTTCTCTCTTAGACCTTACGTACTGCATCTGTTCATATAGTTTCCCTTCGTATTTTTACTTATTATATCAAGCCCACCAATCTTCACACTTTCCTCTCATTACTGGATCCAGCTTTCATCCGACCTAAATCTTCTGTCACAAAGATATAATAGAGTAACATCCATTCAACTGAGTATCTTTGGAACTGGATCTATCTACTTTGTAATATCAATCCAACCGAACCTAACCTTATAATGGGCCAATTTATTTTATGTACAAATGGGTACATAAGACAGTATGGTGGTGTAGACACTACATTTTGTGATGCAGGTACATGGAAGCGGCGCGGGAGCCCAGTGATGAATACGGTCTAGATTGGACCACTCTGTTACCCAGTTTCTCATAGAATTGAGCCAAAGTTGAAAATAATTTCAAAATGTTTTCAAAATTAAATCTCAGACCCATTGATGGTCCGACCGAATCTTCAAAATCCTAGGTTGGCCCACATTTAACATAAGCCCATTTGAGCCCAAAAGGATCCAATCGGACCTTTGGTGATCATCTGGCTGGATAATCATTAAAGGTGCGGCTGGATCATCACTTTGAAAAGACTTGCTTAGGACAGACTACTGTATTTGTAGAATGTCAAGTCTACACCGACCTACACCTTGCTACAACTTGAACAAGTTGCTAGAAAAGTTAGTAGGCCATCAAAGCCTACCTACGCTATGCCCATATTTCAACTTGTCCAAGTTGTTGAAGACATTTTTTTTTCTTAATAAAAACCTACCATTTTCAACAATAAAAGGGGACAGGGGGGGAGGTCATTATAGAGGCACGAGAAACACACACACCCTTTTTCTCTGTAATTTGTTTTCATAAAGTTTCCAAATGAGGAAACTTTCTTCAATCTAGTAACTCATTTCTACCTGAAAGCAGTAGCATACCTCCATTCTGAGGGCAACTAACCATCCACGGAGCATCCATACATTAGAATAAGCTCGTTTTAGATTACTGTAAGTTTTTTCTCATTTTACAAACTAATTTCTTTTTATATTCTGTCTATACATGTGAGTTTTAAGTGAAGTCAGGATGATGTAGGACCAATCGGATTGAAGTTTGGAGCCCCGGAACCTAAGTTATGAATCAAAATGTGATTTTGGTTCATTAATTTTGGTTACCCTAAAAACTCATCTCTTTGGCCGTTTCTAGATTTCTATAACTTCTTTAGACTTTAATTCACTATTTTGTATATTCCATTTGGTAAAATTTATGATAAACAGGTTGATACAAAGCTGCAAAGTTGCTGTTTCAAGTTACAGATTCGGCCGGATGTTCACAAAGATTCGTCCGGATGTTCAATGATTCATCCAGATGATCACATTTAATATGATTGTCCCACATGCTTCAAATACCTTTTTTGCTGGCCATGATGATGATTCAGTCAAATGATCAAAATCGTTCATCCGGATGATCAAAGATTCATCCGCATCATCATGATGAAGGTTCGGAAGAGCGATCTGAATTTTGATCTGAATCTCGACCGTCCGAACTTAAAATTGAGAAATTCTTGAGCCTAAATTGAAGTTCAAGATGTCTACTTTAATTTCTATGGTTTTAATTTTTGTCTAATTTGATATACCTAAGAGAGGGGGCGGTGAATTGGTACGGAATTGAAAAATAGAAATTGCTTTGGAGAATAGACAAAAATTTGTAGTGGTTAGGTCAAACTCTTTGTCACGACCCAAATCCAACACCATTTAATACGTACTAATATATATAATGATCGTAATTAATCATAAATCAAAATCCCATTGAAAATTTCCTTCGAAAATAAATTTTTCTCTGAAAATTAGGGTGCAACGATCGTTTTGAAATGTGCAACGATCGTTGTGAATTTTACAACGATCGTTGTGAAATGAACAGTGATCGTTGTGAAATCACGAAAATCAGCCAAACTTCCCGAGAG
>CANYLF010274703.1:0-10073 GCA_948193215.1 Bocquillonia castaneifolia
ACACAATTTGGGGTTCCACTATCCACCAAGGATAACAAGGAGATTTTCAAGGCTATCTCCAACCTTTACAATGAGTTTTACCCAAGGCTCACTCACAAACCCTAGTGTTTCCAAGAGGCTAACACCAAACCTTTACAATGAAGATTTCAATAGGCTATCTTCAACCTTTACAAAGAGAATTCTAAGGCTCTCTTTAAACCTAACCCTAGTGTTTCCCAACTCACAAAGAATTGACACTAGTACAATGGATAACTAATTCACTCAACTCAAGCAACAAATGCTCTAGAGTTCTAGCTACCCATAACCAAACAACCAATTAGTTAAAAATGATTGAAAAATAAGTTACAAAAGTTTGGCTATCAAAGAATTAATGTTCTTACTTGAAGAACATTTATGATGGGTATTTATAGCCAAAAATACCCAAAACTAGCTGTTAGAAACAACCCCAAGTGTGTCTCTAACAGCTAGTTGCTTTTTCAATAAAAGCACTGAAAACTGTCAGCTCGCGGGCGTGGATTGATGGTCAAGGCCGCGATCTTTCCAAGGGCTAATTTTTTCAGAGACTTCATTGAATGTCGCGGGGGCAACATCTCTAACTACTGGCGCGAAATCATTGGGCAGGGGATGCTTTTGAGAGCCACTCTCTGTTTGATCAAACCGCAGGAGCGATTCTCTAACCGCGGGCGCAAAATCACCGGGGCAGAGAATGCCTTTGAAAGAGCGGCTACATTGCCTTGATGAGCGGCTTGGTTTCCTTTGAGGAGCGGCTTCTGTCTGATCAAATCGTGGGGGCGATTTAGTCCATCGCGGGTGCGACCTTAAACCTTCAGAAGGGGGCTCTTTGTTTCTCAAATCACGGGTGTGATTTGGGATGTCGCGGGTGCGGCTCTAAGTGTACAAAAGCCTTCTAAGTTCACCAAAAAGTCTGGGCGCGGTTTCCTTTTCGCGGGCGAACTATGTCGCTGGTCATGGGAATGATCTCCTCATTGCGGGCGCGATATATTATTGTGCACGTGGATCCTCTTATCACGGGTGCGGTTTGCAGGAGTCATTCAAAACCAGTTTGGTTGAAAACCTACACACTTAGGAACTTTGTTAGACAAAGATAAATGGTTGTTAAACTCAAAATAAGATGGATTGATATCACAAAAGCCAATAATTCCTTATTCTTCTAACGATGTAATTAGATGTTTTGATGCCCTTTTTATTGTCGATTAGGTTGTTTTGTTTTAGCTCAGAGTCGTAGCCTTAAGTGGCGAAAACTCCTTGAGCGTTTTTGGGCCACTCCTTGTGGCATTAATAAATTCCATTTAGTAAAAAAAAAACTCACTCTCACCAATGGAATACTTTAAAGTTGAAGTCAAATATCTGACGTCATTTAATAATATTAATTGAAAATGTAAAAAATATACTGATACTTAAAATTAAGAAATCAAAATACAAAAGTATTTTTATAACAAATTTAGGGTTCTATAAGTTGCTGGTGTTTTAGGATATATTCATATATCTATGACTTACAATTATCAATTTTGACTATAATAAATATTCTAAACTCATCCAACTTTGAAGTTCATCTTGTACATTATCAACTTAAGTTATCTCAACTTGATTCAGTTTTATTTACCAAGTATAGGTTTAATGTCTTAAAATTAAGTTGTATTTTAATGTTCAATTGCAAAATTGTCATAACACTTGTTGTTAATTGTTTCTTTGATATACACATGTCAAATGATAAGTTAAAAGGGGTTTGTATCAACTGATTCACATATCTAAAGGACTCAAATCAATCAATTAATATAGTTAAGGGACTCAAATCAACTGATTTGCAATTGAGGGACTTAATGTATAAAACTATGTAAGTTCATGAGCCTCAAATCCTTTTTCCCGCTCAAGAAAGCAAGAAGAAATTGAAAAGAAAAAAAATGGACATTGATTAATGTCTCAGTTTGGGACATCCCGGTAGGGGTGAATGTATCATTCAATTTAAGTCTGTTTGGCTTTTTAATACATTTTAATTAATTTGAAATTAATAACACATACATTTTAAATTCTATAGTTACATAAATATCCTTACCGGGACATATTAACATTTATTGAAAAAAAAATATACCTGGCGCAATATTGCAATTTCATTAAATTAAATAACTAATAAAAAAGTTTATTCATAAATAAAAAAAAACCACCACGTGTCCTTCTTTTTCTCCAAATAATTATAATCTTCTTCTTCGTTGCTGCGAATACTTGTCTCAAATCTAAAACCCTTAATTTTGACCCTGTATTTTGACTTAAACACAGTCTCTCTTTTTATTTTATAAATCAATTGTTTATTTGTTTTATAGTGTCCACTTTACTCTACACTCTGTAAAGTTACAATCTTTACCCTGTAACACTCGTTGAATTTGATAAAATTAAACCTTTTAGCGATGGAATCGAACTCTGTGCCGCCTTTTCTGAGCAAAACATACGATATGGTGGATGACCCAGCAACGAATTCGGTGGTTTCATGGAGTAGGAGTGAGAATAGCTTTGTGGTGTGGAATGTGCCCGAGTTTCAAAAGGAGCTTTTGCCTAAGTATTTCAAGCATAATAACTTCTCTAGCTTTGTCAGACAGTTGAATACTTATGTGGGTATTCTTTCTTTTCTTATTTTTTTTTTGGTGTTTTCAGATTTGGGTCTTATTATTTTTTTTTGTTATTATTATATTTTGTTAATATTCTGGGCATATTTGTTTATGTAGATGATAGATACTTTGCGGTTTTTGGGGTGTTTGTATGTTGTTTTATATTTGAAGCATAAGTTTGGCACAGTGATAGAATAGTGGACTCTGAAAGAGAGATCATTAAATTGGATTTTTATATGATTTAAGTGAATTTAGTGCTCATAGTTTGAAGAGTAAACTTAGTTCATCTAGTGTTCAGTTTGAGTCTCGTTAATTAATGAATGATTAGAGATTGGCTTGCAAATATTGTTATGAATTTGGCACCACTTTTTGCCATTTGTTCTTACAGCAATAGTAATCGGATAGGAGTTTGTATTGTAATGGTATCAATATAGTTGTGTTCATTTGTTCAGCAATGGATTTAACTAGGAGAGGACATTTAAGATAACTTGGTTTGAAGTTATTTGCAGCACTAAGTATTAAGTAATCTGTATGTAAGGTGTCTGTTGATCGAGTCATAAAACTTCTGTTTATCTGATGTGTGATGTGATATTCATGTGTAATTGTGTGCGAGTTCATTTTTAGAATTTTTGAATTCTGGAACTAGTCTGTGGCATATGCTTTCTGGACAAGGCAAAGAACATTGTTTTATCATTCATTTCCAGTTTTGATAAAAAAAAAATTGTCTCGTGGCTGTTAGTAAGGTAGTTTCTTGTTTGGGGACAAAAAAAAAAGGTATCGAGCCAGCCTGATGGCTTATTTGTTGCAGCATAATATGCTTGGCCTATACCTTATTGCAATTTTTATTTTGTGGCATGGTTTTGTGATGCAACCTTTTTAGCTCGCAAGGTCAAAGTCCAATATTCTATTCTTTAATTAATACAGGGGTAGGGGGAATAAAGAGTTTAGGGTTTGATGCTCTTCAATGGAGATCCCCAGAATAAGAGCTTGCTTGTAGAACCATTTCTTTGGTACTTTAATGGCGGTATTCTTGTACAGCTTGGCCCTTTACCTGGCGGACTGCCATCGAATCTACTAGTCCTCCTAAAACCCAATGGGATTGAATTCCTTGTGGATTCTAGTTTGAAACTTTTTCCATGACAACCCAAAAATGTCATGGTTCCTCATTTATGCATTCCATCAAGTTAGTGCATAATTTGACGATTTCGATTCTCTTTCTCCTTGTTTAGTCTTCTTTCCGACGCAATGCCCTATTTAGAGTTAGATAAAGGGCTTCCTTTTCTGTATGAAAACAGAATTGAGCATTCGCTGGACGGCCAAACATTGAATGAAATGTTGGCATAGGGTTGCGGCTAGCAGAATGAGTCAATTGTGGAAGAGGATGCATCGACTAAGGTATGGAGTTGAGGCTTATGATGAAGAATTCTCATAGCTGGTAGCCAATCAGGCCACCTCCGTTAGAAAGAATGATAAGAAAGTGGATGTCCCCCTTGGGCTTTTAATGTTAATCAGTGCACACATGCTGGTGAAGTTTTACCTCCTAAGACCATGTTTGCGGAGTCAATTTTTGCTCCTGAAAGTGGAAGCCCTTTTAGCTATGAAGATTGGGAGCGGGTCGTGCAGCGTTGAGCATTGTTGCCCCGGTGTGGCTGCTATATGTTGAGCTTTTGCCTGTGGGACTGAGGAAGAACCTGCGTTCGGTAAAGGCATGTGTCAGCGCAGATGAGTGATGTCGCAGCCTACTAGACTAGTTCTTTTTTCCAGTGGGTTGAGGGGATCTCTTCCATTTCAATCAAAGCGAGCTGAACGAGTAAAAGATAGTTCCTAAGATTGTTAGTTCGGGTGTCAATCGATATAGTGAGGTGAGACTAAGGGATATGGTTGGCACAAGCCTTTGTAGTACATTTTGTGGATTCTAATGTTTCATGGGCATAAGTATTTACTTATTTTCATATTTTTAAAAGCCATTTTTCTTTTAGTATGAGTGCGTGAGCATGATGGTTAAGATTGACCGTTATTGAGCTCTCTGAATAGTTTTCGCCAGCTTTTCAAAAAAAAAATGTCAATGGGGTCATTGGATGTGGAATCATTATGGGCTGACTTACGCTCTTATTTCTTATGTGTGTTTTAAAGCTTGGATCACATGTGAACATTTTGAATATTTTCATTGAAGACCCTTAAATGTTAATCATGTTAACCCTGGCTTCTTCGAGTTCTGTAAATAAGGACCATGATATCTCTTTCGTGTGCATGCTAGGTTATCTGATAAGCAATTTCTAATTATGGATGTTGTCTTTGTTAATTCTATATCTTGATGCCTTTAATTTTTAATCCTTTATAGGATGAGATGTTCTTGTCTTTCCACATGAAAGGAGAAAGATTATCAGTGTCTTAGTTTGGGAATTAGAAAGAAAAAATGAGCCACTGCCTGTTACGCTTTGATCTGAACTTTCTAGTCTTTAAAGGTAAGCTTTAAGCTTAGAATGGTTCAATAGTTGACAAATCATTCTCAGTTAGGTTTGAAAATCTTCTTGTTACATATTAGTAGGCTCATGAGCTCTATGCTGGCCATGCCATTTCTTTTCTATCCAAGCTCACTAGATTTTTTGTTCTCATTTATTTGCTCTGTATACATATTGTCCATTTTCTTATGGAAGTAACAACACTCATGTTTTCATTTGTTGGTTTGTTTTGCTGTGATTCTGTGAAAATACAACCACCATTTGTATGGCATTTTGTTATTTTTCTCACCATGAATCAGATGACATAGAACCATCTGCCGCACTTTTCAAAACGCACTTCCATGTCAAGAAATGCGTAAATCATAGCATGTATTAACCATTGTGCTTGAAACTTGCAGGTTAGCCTACTCCTTGATCGGGTATGCCTGACCATTATTGGGTTGACTTGGCAGTAGTTTGATATGTGCGTTGTTGCTATTTGAATTAAAAGAGTAAACTGATATTTAGCGAGTCTAATCTTGAGATTGTACGTTCCCCATGGAATCACTTAAGAGTTGAATACTTGAGTAGTTGTTTGTATTATCGTATGTTTAAAGCTTATACTATTTTGAGTTTTTTTTGTTAAGGATATAGATCATTTAATTCACATGCCTTGTGTCATTCAACTGGTAGTACCTAATTCCGAAAATTTTATTTGCAGTTATTGGGGCTGATGAAAAAAAATAATTGCATATCTATAAGGAGTAGTTGAGTTCTTGATATGTATGTGATGTGGCAATGGATGATTGGGGACTTGATGCTTGAGATGATGAAGTATTAGTGATAGGAGACTTGCTTAATATTTTTGCAATGATGTGGTAGTGTTTGATATGATGCATCAAGCCCAATATTCGTGTCAGTGGGATAACAAGTTTAAGTTTAGTTTTTTTCTTAAAAAAAATGAGATAAAGATGTTCGTTAAAGTGAGAAGCTTGCATGATATGAATTCTTTTGCCCGACATCTCTGTCTCAGCTCTCTCTCTCTCTCTTCACCTCTGCTCCATCTCTTGGGGAGAAGAACTCATGTTGCTTTTAGTGATTGTGTACTCCTTTTTTAGCTGATAAGGTAGAATAACTAGCATCTGCTAAATGAATTCTTATGCATGCCTTGGGTCCCATCCCTTCCCCTCACTCCTCTTCTCTCCCTTTTCTTCCTTTAGAAATTATTGTGTCCCCTTCCTCTCACATTGAGGTGGGACCCATTAGCAAATTTTGGGGATGACTCTACTCCCTCCTGAATATGAGAGACTGATGCACTATTTTTAAGTGCACCTGCTGTATGGTATAATTTCACCTAACTTAGGGGGTAGATAGTTTAGTTTAATTCAGGTACAATATTCAGATAATTCAACTTGAAGTTTTTCCATTTTCCTTTGCAATCATGTATTTAAAGCATTTTTTTTCTGTTCTTTTGGAATTTCTCAATGCGTACAGTATCATGTTTTAACTTCATTTTCCTAACTAGACTTCTGTTGTAACCTAAATATGAAAGCTTGCTGTGGATTGAACATCATGCTCTAGTTTAATTTTTCAGTTCTTATATGACGAGAGAAATTGCAAAGTCTTTTTCATTTTTCTTTTCAGTTGAAATCTAAGAGATTATGCATGGTAAACAAACAACATGCTTTGCATGATTTATGAAAGTTATGGGATGCTTACAAAGGCATACTTGAATGCCTCCTCCCATGAACTTGGGAAGGTAGTTTTCTTGAATATTTCAAAATTTATGCTGTATGAGTTCAATCCATTTTCTGTAACTTATAATGCAAGGCTTGGCTTTGAGAGTTCTGTGTTATTTTTTGTTGTCAGGCAAGATAATGTTTACCTTGCTTACAGACAATAAACAATTTGTCTACTTTAGAGTTTAGATTATATGCTTAAAGTTGAATAAGTTGTCAAGTAAAGTTCACAAACGAAATATTTTGAGGTGTTCAAACTTTGATCCACCCTGCTTGGTGTATTTGCAGCTTTCTTCATTCTTGGTTCAAAAATTCATGATTCTATCCATATCACTCATTGATGTTACTTCCCTTGTTGAAGCAGGGTTTTAGGAAGGTTGACCCAGATCGCTATGAATTTGCAAATGAGGGGTTCCTAAGAGGGCAAAAGCATCTCTTGAAGAGTATAACTAGGAAAAAGCCTATTCATATACAGAATAATCAACCACCTCAAGTTCATTGCTCTAAAGTTCCATCATGTGTTGAAGTTGGGAAGTTTGGACTAGAGGAAGAGGTTGAAAGGCTTAAAAGGGACAAGAATGTGCTTATGCAAGAACTTGTTAGATTGGGACAGCAGCAGCAATCTACAGATAACCAGCTTCAAACTGTGGGGCAACGCATTCAGGTAATGGAGCAGCGCCAGCAACAAATGATGTCATTCCTTGCAAAGGCTATGCAAAGTCCAGGCTTCTTAAACCAGCTTGTACAGCAGAAGAATGACACCAATAGGCGCATTTCTGGTGGCACTAAAAAGAGGAGACTCTCTGGACAGGAGGAAGAAATTTTGGCAGGAAAGGTGAGCAGTAATTCTCCTAATGGACAGATTGTGAAATTCCACTCTTCTATGAATGAAGCAGCAAAAGCAATGCTGCACCAGATCCTGAAGATGAATTCATCACCTAGGCTGGAACCATCTATGAACAGTTCTGGTCCTTTCCTGATTGATAATCTTCCTTCCAGTGGATTAGACAACAGCAGCACTTCAAGTAGGATTTCAGAATTGATGCTTTCTGAAGTTGCACAAGCTTCTGGGCCGTCATTTTTGCCTGTTGAGTCGGGGCTTTCCGTCAGTTGTCCATCAAATGTCCCTTCTGATGTTCAATCTCCATCTTTTGCAATGGCTGACTATGTTAAAGCAGATCATATTGCTAAGATGAAAGTGGATAATTCTGGGCAAGATACATTTCTTCCCCACATTCCTGAGAGACAAGGAATCATGCCTGAAAGCTCCATGGGAATTCCTAGTCTAGATTTTGTTAGTTCTGAGTCTGGGAATGGAGGGAACATCAATCCAATGCCATCTGTCGCGGATGTTCCTGTAGAAACTGATTCCTTTTCTCCTGATGTGAATGGGATCCCTAAGCTTCCTGGCATTGATGATGCATTCTGGGAACAGTTTCTTACAGCTAGCCCTCCCTCAGGAGACACAGATGAAACTAATTCAAGCTCACCATCAGAGAATCACATTACCAGGGAACGGGGATCACAATCATGGCCGGAAAATGGATGGGACAATATTCATAATATGAATCATCTTACTGAACAGATGGAGCTTCTTGCATCAGAGGGGAGGGGGTGATTTTTCAGCAATTGTATATAGTTTCTTGCTATTAAAGGTAACTTTTTTAAACCACCGTTTACAATGATAAGCTGGAGTCTGTCATCTCTTCCTTGCGGTACAGTCAGATGGTAGCTTTGCCTAATTTTAGACTTCCAGCCTTGATTGCCCTATTTCTGTGTAGCAAACTGCGAAGCTTGATTGGGATTAAAAAACCTTGATTGTCCCTTTGAGGGGACTGATCATTGGAGAAAAATATTTTAGCATATGCTATACAGCATGTAAATAAATGTACCGTTTTCATTCCAAATTACTCCATAATATACAATATGTGAATATATATATATATATATATATATATTTAATGCATCAAATATGCGTATATATTTTTTTTTCATCACATTTTTTTCTCAAACTGTTGATAATGTCGGACATGACTGCCTCAATGACTTGGTGTGTCTCAAATTAGTTCTCTTTCTGATCACTACCAGCTGTGAATCATATGATTCCACATTATGAACTTGAATTCTCATGGTAACTTCATTACAGAAATATATTATCGTTTTTGGAACTTGGGTAATTTTTGTGATTTTTGCAGAATTGCTGTTCTGCGATGCTGAGCAGAAAAAAAAAAGCTTGTGTAGAAAGACGAATGGCAAGATAATTTTTAAGTGTAACAAAACCATATTTGCCTTGCCTTGTGTACCAAGATAGAGTATGGTTTGCGTTTGGTTATGTATGGAAACCTTTTGAATGTCCTAAATGGATGTGTAAAATGTAGTGGTCTGTCATAAGAACAGGATTTCAATAGAAATTCCTGAAGAGACTACTTCTGCTACTACAGAAACAGTGTTGCAATTTTCGTTTGGCAACTTTGAGGTTGCTAACTGTATCTCTCCTTGCCCTAATTTGACAGTGAAGAACCTTCATTGATATTAGCCTACCATGTTAGAATCTGCCTGTTTCTGTACTGACATTAATTTTTATAAGAAATTACCCTTTTGAAATTCATGATCCTACTTGATTTAAGGAATTTCTTTGAATTTCTCTCAAGATAATGACAATTTGAAGTAAGTTTAGGATTTGTCATACAAGTCCAAGAAAGAAGGATAAGACAAATACGTCCTTGGTTCATTCTTTCGTGATTTCCCAGCATGCTATGTCTTGTCATTTTTGCAGATCAACCATCATTTCTTGATCTTAGTTATGGCAATGCTGTTCCATAAATCATTACAATTTTTTTTTATCAATATTATTAATTTATTATCAATACTGTTTAAAGCCCAGACTAGATTGGCTAGTGCACTAGGTTGAACCAAAACTTAAAGGCCAGTCTGGTATATAATTATCAAAGATTGAAATTTGGTAAAAGGTCCAAAAAGCCCCTTAATAATTTATCAGAGAGCGTATAAATCCCTTAACATTTTTTTGACCGTTTCAAACCCTTAACATTTTTTTGACCGTTTCAAACCTTAACGTTTTAAAACGTGATACATATAGACTCTTCTGTTAAGTCCTTTAACTCACACCGTTAAGTGGCTGTTAAGTTGCTGAGGTGGGTTAGGGTAGGTCCCATAAATAGATAAAGAAAAGAAAAAAATAAAATGAATGAAATAAATAAATGAAACAGACTTGGTACATCAAACAGAAGCGTCGTCTTCTTCTTCTCCGTTTC